>QGMG01000381.1:0-32294 GCA_007825325.1 Lachnellula cervina | reverse complement strand
CCCGCGTTCTTCGCGCTGGTGCTCGAGGCGGCTATTGATGGCGCGGTTGCGATGGGAGTTCCGAGGGCAGAGGCCCAGCGCATGGCGGCGCAGACTATGAGGGGCGCGGCGGGGTTGGTGCTGAATGGGGAGCATCCGGCAATTTTGAGGGATAAGGTTACGACGCCTGGTGGGTGTACGATTGGTGGGTTGCTTGTGTTGGAGGAGGGCATGGTGAGGGGGACGGTGGCGAAGGCTATTAGGGAGGCGACGGGGGTTGCGGCGTTGTTGGGGAAAGGTGTTCAGGGGGTTAATGGGACGAGGAGATTAGAGTAAATAGATATGTTAGATGGATAGACATGCATTAGACGCGAGTCTGTAGAATTAAACCCTGTTTATTCATTCAAATCATATCCGTGCCGTAATGTATGTAACGCCGTATCTGGTTCATAAAGCAGATAATTAACGCCGTCCTCATGAACCCCACCTTAAGCCCTCAGTCGCATCCCATGGTATACAGCCCCCTTTCTAAGCAAGCTTCGCCTTCTTGGCATCGGGTTCCTCCCCCTCTCCCTCTCCATCCAAACCCCTCTTCTCACCCTTCGGCGCCTTTGCCCTCCCGTCAAACGCCCTCAACAACCTCGCATAATCCGCCTCCACGCCCCCCAACGCCTGCTCCAACTTCTCAATCCTCTCGCTACGATCAAGCTGGATAAGGGTATCCTTATTATGCTTATACAGCCTCTTCTTAACCCACAGCTGCCACAGATGATACTCGTGCTTCTTCTCCTTCAGATTCGGCACGTCCTTGGTGGAGTGCTCAACGAGCAAGGATTGTTTGACGGCCGGGTGGATGAGCGACAGCAGTTGCATCTCGACGACGCGGAAGAATTGTCTCGGTGCGATTTTCAGCTTTGTGCGCAGGCTCTCGAGGCCGGGGAGGTCGAGGATGTTTTGGGGGACTGGGCCCGTGTGGCGTGGCATGGCTTGTTTGTTGATGCGCAGGGCTGTGAATTCGGGGATTGTTCGCAGACGGGCTAGGTCGTTGAGGTCTCTCAGGTCGTCAAAAGCCTCGTTTGGATCCTCGACCGTGATCTCAATGGTGTTTTTGTCTTGAAGGTAGTAGTCGAAGATTGCATTGTAGAATCGGGATCCATTTCCACCGCCGTGGTAGGGGGGGAGGATGATGAATTGAGATATCCGTGAGCGGCATGGGAGGTCTGAGAAGGATATTTTGGGGAGAGGGAGCGTGAAGTCTAGGTAGGCTTCATGCTCGATACGCTGTTTTTTCGCTGGTGACTTTCCCGGTTTGCTGAGGGGCTGGTATAAAAAGTATCGATAGATTGTCGAGTAGCCAACGAATTCGTATGTTCCAGCTTGAGTCTTTTTGTAAAAAAAGAATACGGTCCATCTATCCAGATTTCCCTCAGAATCATCGAGATCGAGTATCGTTCCGCCTTCAATGAAGAAAGGAACTAGTATTTGAATCCGCTTGACCAGTTGCTTTACAGTCACGTCCGCAAGGCTACCCTTCCATACCTCAAAGCTCTCATCGCCTGTTCCTTGAATCGTCTTCCATAATTCTCCAGGTGGGCTCCATTCCGCATACGAGGGATCTTTGATCGCAGCCTCAAATACGGCAATCTTCTCAAACGCAGCTATGTCCCGTCAGAACGCCTTGAGCAAATAATGGCAACATTCATAACCTACTCTTCGGCAGAAACTCTTCCAACGCATCCTTCAAATCCGTAGGTTCCACCTCCCCGACCGGCTTATATTTCTTATTATATGTAACCTGCAAGACCGGGCGCATATCACTGCTATTGTATCGAAGATTGATCTTGAGGCCCTGGTAGCCAAAGATGGACTCTTCATCGCCGAAGATGGAGTAAGTGAATTTTGGGTGGAAGGTTGAGAGGGTCTTTTCGGGATTGACGAGAGAAATGTGGATGGCATCGTTGGAATTGGAAGACCCTGTGGTGTAGGATTAGCAATGATAATTTGAAGATTTAGGATATATGGGTTGCGCGCGCATTCCATTCATGTTGGGGGTTGTCGCATTGCTTGTGAGATGTGCACCTTGCGCCGGAGAGGGTAGACTTGCATTCAACTAAAGCTTCAGCCATCTTTTCTGCCATAGTGATAGTTACTCTTCGTTTACTTGTTATGGGGATCGCGATGTTAAATAAATCCTGTAGGGAGGAGAACAATACAGTGGAGTGGATTGCTGGGGTTGAGGCGCGTAAATTGATTTTGAGGACGCGTTTGAGCTTGCAAGCAAGCGAGCGAGGATCACTTCAGCCTTGTCCTTGTGTGGTGGAGACCATCCCAACCTCGAATCTGTCATCCCACGAAGTCAGCAACAATCCTTCGAGAAAATCAGCACGACACAGTTGGAAGCTCGTGTTTATTTGGCGCAGGATACCAGTTTCAAGAAGCAGACCACAATGTATCGGTAACAGCGCATCTCAATCGCATACACAGCTGCTGTCGAATCAAGGGATCAAAATGTTGGACGGATTATTCATGCTGGTCATGCTGAGCGTGGTGATGGCATTGGTGTAAGTGAAGCTGCAGATCACATCAAAGAGCATTTACAAACTACTATGCAGCTCATTCCTCGCCGGCGCATTACCATTGTCCATGACCCTGTCCTCGTCGCAACTACGATTGATCTCGACCATTGGAATGGGAGTGCTGGTGGGCACATCGCTCATAGTCATCATCCCAGAAGGAATTGAAGCTGTATACACCGCGAAATTGGCCGGGCATTCGCATACGAGAAGGAATTTACAGCTATGGGGGAGGGGAGCTGAGGTCTCGTGGCAGAGCAGTGCCAATCTCACGCCTGTGAACGTACGGAGGGCGGAAGACTCCATGTCAGAGCGAGAAGATGCCCCAGTCCTGGAAATACAAGAGAAAGCTGTTCCAGAAGCCCCTACAACACCTACAGGATCCAAGCAGACAGAGCCCCCTGAAAAAGCAGTCCAAGACTCATCACCTAAGAAAGAAGAGCACCACGAACCCAGCCCTCCGACATTCTACATCGGTCTTTCTCTAATACTTGGCTTCATCCTCATGTACCTAATTGACAAGCTCCCCCGCCACGCCTCCGAAAACATGCAACCACCTCCACCAACCCGACACATCTCCCTCGACAACCTCTCCATGGGGCTCTCCTCCCCATCGTCCCCAACCTCCGACCCAGAATCCGAATCCTTCCTACAATCGCTCGCGCCAACCCCTAAACAAACGCGCAGTCTCGCTACAACGACCGGGCTGGTAATCCACGCCGCTGCAGACGGAATCGCCATGGGCGCAAGCGCTAGCACTAATAACACGAAGCTCGGGTTCATCATCTTCATCGCTATCATGGTGCATAAAGCGCCGGCGGCATTCGGGCTTACAAGCGTGTTGCTGAAGCAGGGATTGAGCAAGAGGGCAGCGAGGGGACACTTGATAATTTTTAGTCTGGCGGCGCCGTTTGGGGCGCTGAGTACGTGGGTAATGGTCAATATACTTGGCGGGGGGAATATTGAGGGTGAGAGGGGGCAATGGTGGACGGGAATGTTGTTGTTATTTTCCGCGGGGACATTTTTGTAAGCCCCTTCTACTCTTCACTTCCTATCCCTTACTCTTGGTATTGGACTGGAATCTTGCTAATGCGCAGAGGTAGATATGTAGCTATGCACGCCATGCAAGATGACTCGACCCACACCACGTACGAACAAAACGGGTACGCTGACGGGGGGAATAGCCAGCGCGGGAAACCGAAGCCGCAGATGCGCGATACGTTTGCAGCTGTTGGGGGCATGCTGATACCGCTTCTGACGCAGTTTGGACATCATCATTAAAAAGCGACTGCTTGGACGAGCGAAGAAAGAATACCCAGATTATGTACCAGCTATGTTTATCTCATGCATGTTATGTTGGGCTCCTTGCTTCTGGGATAGGCGTTTGGGGCGAGGGATGCGGGGGGTGTGGTATGGTTATATAGCTGTTTAGTAAGTGGGCATTTCTATTAGATGGAATGGAAAGAAAGAAAGAAAGAAAAGATATCAGTCTACCTTTTTGCGCCTTTATCTCGGGGTTTTGAGCAAGTAAGTTGCAGCCTCTTATCATCGCCAACAGCTACCACCTGCCTCTTCCGGGTCACCACTTTCACCCACCCAAGTTTACTTAGATGCGAAGTGGTGCTGCGCACCTAGGTAGGTACACAAGCTCTTCGTTTTGCGATGGCTTCGATTTCCAAAAACAATCAGTCCCACGGGCACAACCCCGACAAGCCTAGTGCCACTACTCCACTGCTGTCGGGGTCTGCTCACTCAGGCGGGCTGTCAGCCAGCCCCCAGGCCCAGGCTCCAACAGCTCGCAGACGGCTAACAAGCAGCACCGAGGATTCCTGTTCATCAGCATCCTCTGCGTTCTCTCTCTCTTCCTGATCGAAATTGGCGACTACATGCAACGCGCGCCTTGGACCCCCATACTTGAGGATAATGTCTGCCGTACCTATTATGTGTCCTTGCCTTGGGTTGATTTCGACCCCTACGAACCGATACCAGAAGCCCGCTGCAAGAATGAAAACGTTCAGGCCGAGCTTGCTATGTTGAAAGGTTGGGATTCGATGTTCAGTTGCTTGCAAAGTATCGTCACAGCGGTCCCGTATGGATTTATGGCCGATCGCTATGGACGAAAGATTGTGCTACTCATGGCTTTGTCGGGCATCTTTCTAGGCTTGTGTTGAAATAGTACTATCTGGGCTGGAAATGCCTCCCTCCTTTTGGGCGGCGGCTTCACGGTAGTCAGGTCAATGTTCTTCACCATAGTAGCGGACGTAGCCCCGGAAGACAAGAGGTATAAAATATTCCTTAATATGTTTTCTCTTCTGCTTTGGCAGTAAGTGGATGACCTGGCATGAAGCTAAAATCGATTATCCAGGGCTTCTGTCATCTTTCAGCTCACGGCCTCCGCCATGGTAGCTACCGTGGTTGCTGTCCCTCTTGCCTGGCTTTTGATGCAGCAGGACGTATGGATTCCAATACTGGTCGGTCTAGGCTTCATCCTATTCGGCATGATCTTGTTACTTGGACTACCTGAGACTTTGTACCGATTGAGGCCTTTTGATCCTATTCATGATGATGATCGATCGAGCGAGCATGAGGAGTCTGCAGATCCCAAAACAACAAATGTTGTTGAAATCTTCAAGCGGTCTCGATTTGTTTTTACTTCACCATTGCTCTGTATAATGGCGTTGACTTTTCTTGTTCAATCGTTAACTCAAAGCAATAATCACATGCTCCTCCAACTTGCCTCACAACGCTTCCACTGGACTTTTGCCAACGTATTTACACCAGCCCCTATTCACCTGAACCTTCGATTGACTGATCAATCAATAGGCTAGCTTTCTGATCCCTTTGAACTCTATCATAAATCTCGTACTCCTTGTCGCGCTCCTTCCCTTGATATATTCCTTCCTCTCCACTTACTTCAGTATGCCCTCAATGCGTAAAGATCTGTTCGTTGCCCGTGGAAGCATCCTTCTTCTAATATTCGGGGTAATTGGCATAGCATTGTCTCCTACACCAACCATCCTCATTTTTGGTATGTCTTAATGCTTCTCCTTCGCTGTTCGACTTTTGTTCATTCACTTTCGTGATAGCAACAATCACATATTCTCTTGGTGCTGGCTTTTCACCAGCTATTCGCTCCTTGACGACTTCTCTCGTATCTCCACAACCAGTCAGTCGTCTCTATTCTATTATGGCGGTCATGGATACAATTGGTGGTGTTGTCGCCGGACCTATCATTTCCAAGGCATTTGGCTGGGGCGTTCACCTAGGAGGCTTGTGGAGCGGCATGTCTTTCCTCCTCAGCGGGTTACTATATTCAATGGTAGCTGTGCCAGCCGCCTGCTTTGGAATCGAGGTAGCTGCGTGGTGCCACACAAAGGGCGTCATGACAGGAAGTGTTCAATGTTTTGCATATTTTCAACTCCTATGTAGATAGACCGTATCATCTATAGGGGATATTATCGAGAAGAGCGGGTTGCCTTTTTCTTGCATTAGTAAGTTATTGTGGGGTAACACAAAGTTCTTGTCGTACAACATCAAATATCATTCTCGTTGTTATAAGAAGTCTTCACTATATGGTTTAGCACGAAATGGTCATGTTAATTCAACAAATGAACATTTTGATCAAATTAAGCCCCTCTTTGGCCATAAGCATATAATATGCTAGACTTGGCGGTATTTGATCAATTACTATTTTCAATTAAAATTAATATTACATTTGCCGCGATTTTCACTTGATTTCCACCGTTTCTACCCTTCTGCGCCACTACTTCTAGTGCACTTAGCTACTATTCTACCTCTACCCCCCTTTCTAATAAGAGTTTCTCCCTTTATTATATATATTCTTGAATTTAAAGGGGCGAAGAATTAAAGTGCTTGGTATGTGGGAAGGAAGAAGGCCTTGATATTTACTTCATTTGCTTTAATTACTCTAAAGGCTTAATATTACTATTTTTATAATTTTATTCGTATATAATATATTATCTGGAGGGAAAAAAAGTATATAGTGAATTCATTTCAAAATCACTATTGATATAATTATAGCTAATTGGGGAAATATAACTAATTGGCCAAAATAAGTATTTGGTAAATTAACATAACTAGAAAGAACTTTGATTTCCTTCTGCGTAATAAGTTTGGGTCTAGCGTCGCCAACTCCTGCTGTATATGCTTGATCTTGGAGTCGTGGATGGTGTTATGAAAATCCCTAGAGGAGAAGGATATAATCTTTCTATTTATGCTCACATTCTTTGTCGTTACACCTAGCAATTTACTAGTTTTCTACCTGGTTTATTAAAGATCGGCTTAGGATCGCAGTTAGTATTAGGTATCGGTAGGTTCATTGTACGGCCAAATCTTCAGAGCAAGTTCCTTCTCCTCTTCATCATCCGCACTCCCAACAAAATGTCCCTTCATTCGCTTCATTTCCGCTCGCACTTCATCAAACCGCTCAGTTTCCACACACCCATCGGCGGATACATCCCAGTTATCTTTAAAATATGCCAACAAAGTGCTAACATAGCCTCGAGTCTCCCTCTCATGCTCGTAAACAGCTAGTTCGCCCTCGCTGATGACCCAAGGACAGGGTCCGGCATCAGGGCAAAGGTCTCCCCATCGATTCGCAATGCCCATCAGTGCCCGGCGGAGAAAGAACGTGTCGTTGTTGCTCCACGTGCTCTGAACCCAACCAGCAGGTTCAGTGCGTAACTTTAGCTCATCTGCTGCTGCTTTTTGCAAGACTGCCCAGCGCCTGGGAAATTTCACTCTGGTGGAAGATAGGTAGTATTTGTGAAGATACTCGCTGCCGATGGCGTTGTCAATGTATGCTTTCTCGTCTGGGGACATGCTGTGGTAGTTCTGTGGGCGCTCGGGCCAGGAATCAAGGTCGTCTAGGACTGTAAGTGTAGGGCCGTGGTGCTTGATTGCAGCTGGGACTTGAGAGTGGTAAAAGAATGGAAGGCTTGAGGCGGATTGCCAGTCAATCACGTGTGATATTTTCTTTGACTCGGGATTAACAAAAATATTGCCAGGATGCAGGTCTGGATGCCAAAGGGTCGGCGAGCGGATATCAATATCCTCACTCAGTTGAGAAGGCACCATAGCTGGAGCCATTTGAAGATACCGGTCGATGAGACTAAGCATCTCGTCAGGCAGCTCTGGTTTTATAAGAGAACTGTGGTAATTCATGCGAGGAGTACCGTGCTCCTCGATGAATTTTCTTTCATTCATTGCCATCGCTTCGACAAACTGCTCAGGCTTTTCGTCTTTTACCTGTCAGCATTCATTGGAAATTAACAGATTGAAAAGAACAAGAAGACGTACATGGTCCGCGATCGAGCTCCATAGCAGCCTTTTGACCGCTCCAAAATTCTTTCGAAACAAGTGGTCCCATAGTGAAGCGGTTTAGTATTTCAGGTGATAATGGCGGGTTCGTCTGGAGGGGCTCGCTGTTTGGAATATTTTCCCTGAAATAGATGCAACCTGACTTGGCAAAATTTACCGACGTGAGCTTCTTCTCGATGTCCAAAATGCTGTCCACAATAGCCATACGATCCTTCATAGGCAACGTGGCTAAGTCTTTCCAGAACTTCCCAAGAGGCTCCCCTGCAGCCTTCTCTTCGATGATATATTCTGCGCCGACAGGATTACTTTGATCAGCAGACCACGTGATTATGCGAGGAGTTGGAATATCCAAGGCTTCACGCAGCTAGCAAAATCAGCGTCTATTTTCTATCGTGCACCGAGTAAGCCTTACAAATATACGTGTGGCAACTTCGGATGCCGTTGTATAAAAGGAGGGTCCAGCGCACGGGTTTGGGAGTTTTGCTAACACTTCAGTGCCGTTATCCATTGTGAGGATAAACGCTTTGTTGTTCATCCCTTCTTTGCACTTCAGTATTTTAGTACCTATAACGTGTATTAGACTTGGCTCAGAAGCTTCTCTGCCCATGGGGATGAAAGACGAACAATGACGGGCCCCACTGCTAAAGCATGTTGCAACTGCAACCTCTAATAGTGCCTGAAGGTTGAACTTGAGGTATCGCTCTTCCAAATGGGAGGATTCATTTATTCTATAGAACGTCGGTTTCTAACAAGGATGTAGAATGGGTTATAAACGGACGTCCAGCGATGTCTCGTGTACCTGTAGAGATCGTCTTCCGATATCCTCGCAACTGAGAGTAGGTGAGTGAGTGACTAATGCAGACAAAAGAGAATCGAATCAATACCAGTGTTAGCATCTCTTATCGAGAGTAGTTGAGGCATTGCGCTCGCGTGCTTGGGACTCATTGCACTCAGGGGCCGTAAGCCAGACGTGTACCGGTATATCTTTGACGAGATCGAAGGGAATTGAGAGCTAGAATGGGCAATGGGCTTTAGTCCAGACAGCCGCTGCAAATTAGAATAAATTTGCGGATGATAGGGCATACTTCCTGTCTTAATAGAAAAGTGTAGGTAGAAATATGTCGCGCCAGCTAGACAGAGGTTATATCCTGAGCTTGGACATGAAGCTAAGGATTTAATATATTATTATTATATAGTCTTTAACTAATACAGCATAATAAAAGTATTAATAACTCTGTTCCTAAGCTAAAACATAAGTTATCTAGAATAGTACAAGTACCGTATTGGTATTCTGGTGTTACTTTATTATAATGAGGCAGTGCACCTGTTTCCCCGTTTCATGAGGTGCCCCTGCATTTCGCAAGCGTCGCACGTTATAGTAATCATGTGTGACCTTGGGAAAAAGCCACGGGGTCATGAGGTTGATATATATTAATCATGGTTTGATGGTTGCGGTTGAATTATAAATGTAAATATGAGACTACATGATGAATGCGGATGATATTGATAAATATAGAACTTATGACACCTTTCCTTTATAGTAATTTGCGATATACAAGTACTTGCTTGAAAGGCTGTAAACCGAAAAGAAGACGGATGTGGACTTGATCGAGGGGAGTAATTTACGAAGTACTGTAGTCTATGTGCTAGCAAAACGTGAATATGTCAATTCGTTATAAATAACGAGATGCATTAAAGATGCATTATAACTTCGTATATATACACATATATATGTACGATATACGTATTCTTCAAATAACTTCCTTCCTTTTTCCTCCCTCGCTCATGTTTTCTCTGCAAGTCATCCCGTAAAATCGGATTTCTAAACGCCCATTCGCTTTTCTGGGTGGAGAAGTTCCCCCCTCCCCTTCCCCTTCCCCTTCCCCATCCCCTGCAATTGCCGTGCCCGTGGTCAACCCCTGCAAGCCCAACGCTCCACCGCCGCTTGGAGAGAGAGTGGAAGAGACAACCTCCTCTCCTCCTGCTCCGTATTCATCCCATTCAAATCCCATAGCGACGACGACGACGACAACGACGGTATATCCATATCCAAAGCCGGCAGATCGAGCTCTGAGGGCCATGTTTCACGATTTGGTCCGCATTCATACATAAACCCCCTCGACATTCCAAGCCTGGCCTGTCTGTACAGTAAAATTCGCATGCAGCAGCCCAGCCCGCCAGACAGCCAGCCAGTGCAGTGGTAGCCCGAATCAACTCCTTTTAACTGCCTCTACTCCGTATTCACCCCATCCCATCCATCTTACACCACTGGAAAACGACAAATCCACATCTACTACATGATAATCATAACGTCTGCCAATTGTACATATCGTCCTAATCATTGAAACTGCTATCCCCCAGCGCAGCTTCTAACGCAACCAGCTAGTTCTGGTCCAGTAAGGTTCCACAAGATCCAGACCTCACTGCGAAAGCATCACCGACGATCCACCCCGCCTGCCATCACTGAACGCTCCTACGTCGCGAAATACAAACCCCAGCGGTATATACGACCAGGAAGGCAACGATGGAGGCCTATAGACCTTTGAGTTTGACCGAAAGAAGGGCTTCAATAATCTTCCATCCCGAAGACGGCGATCTCTCTCCCACCACCCGCGCAACCTTGACCCTCAACACCACGAATAATGCACGCTTGCCCTCCCGAGTCGAAAAGATCGTTCAGACACGCCCACGAGGGCCTCCTACCCCCAATATGATGACCCCGTCAGCAGACCCGGACTCGCCAACACATTCGAGCCACGATCCGCCCCCACCCCCTACACCGGCTGCGAGTCCTGGTCCAGATCACCCACAGCCGGATTGGAGTCAAGCAGGAGACGAGGAAGATCTCTATCTGTCAGATATGCGAATGCGTTTCAATACCAGCTCGCACCCAGAACGGACACGGCTGTTGGCGGATCTGTTGAATATCTGCACCAGCCGGGAGCTCAGCTTTGTACGGCAGTATATAGATCCTTTGCTGAAGAAAGATCCGTTCACCAGTCTACCAAACGAGATATGTTTACGGGTAATTTATGTCACCATGCCTAGGCTTTCCCTCCCCTGCTAATTCCTGCAATAGATACTCTCTTTCATCGACGACCCCAAGGTCCTTGCTCGCGCATCTCAGGTCTCGCAAAGATGGCGAGAATTGCTGGCTGACGATGTAACATGGATGAAGTTGTGTGCAAAACACGATTACGGGCGCAGGATGTCAGAAGCACATATTAGCACGCCTCCCTTCTCCTCGCTACGACCTCCCCCAAACCCAATTTTTGGGTATTTCGAGGGCGAAGCACCGAGCTATTCATACCCGGGAGCGGCAGCGGTAGCGCCGCATGTTGCTGGCAATTCGAGGAGTTTTGATAGTGCTACCAGCGCGAATGCTTTGAGGAGGCCGAAGATTAGATCGTACAAGTCGCATTTTAAACAAAGATACTTGGTGGAGACGGCTTGGAGGACTGGTGGAAGAAACATTGCGAGGCATATTACGCAGGATCAAGGGGTGGTGACGAGTCTACATCTTACGCCTAAATACATTGTGGTGGCGCTGGACAACGCCAAGATTCATGTATTCAATACAGATGGGAATCAACAGAAAACGTTGCAGGGGCATGTTATGGGTGTTTGGGCTATGGTTCCTTGGGAGGATACTCTTGTTAGTGGAGGATGTGATAGAGATGTTCGGGTGTGGGATATGTCTACTGGGTATGTATTTTGTAGGAAGGTTATATTGCGATACTGACTGAAAATTAGCGAGAGCCTACACACCCTTCGTGGGCATACGTCGACAGTACGCTGCTTGAAAATGTCAGATGCGCACACAGCCATTTCTGGTTCACGAGATACGACACTGAGAGTTTGGGATATTAAAACTGGGCTTTGCAAAAATGTCCTCGTGGGTCATCAAGCCAGCGTCAGGTGTCTGGAGATCAAAGGTGATATTGTGGTCTCCGGCAGTTACGATACAACTGCAAGGGTTTGGAGCATTTCTGAAGGGAGGTGTCTCCGGACGCTTACCGGGCATTTCTCGCAAATTTATGCCATTGCTTTCGATGGCTCAAGGATAGCAACAGGCAGTTTAGATACAAGTGTGAGGATATGGGATCCAAGTAATGGGTGAGTAAATCGTGGCAAATGCTGAAATCCTCGCTAACACTAATCTTAGTGCTTGCGTAGCAATTCTTCAAGGTCATACTTCTTTGGTTGGTCAGCTTCAGATGCGCGGGAATACTCTCGTGACTGGTGGATCTGATGGTTCAGTACGAGTCTGGTCCTTGGAAAAGATGGCACCCATACATAGATTGGCCGCTCATGACAATAGTGTGACGAGTTTGCAATTTGACGATACTCGGGTCGTCAGTGGAGGTAGTGATGGGAGAGTCAAGGTCTGGGATTTGAAGACTGGTGTATTGGTCAGGGAACTCACCGCTCCTGCTGATGCTGTGTGGAGAGTTGCATTCGAAGAGGAAAAGTGTGTTGTGATGGCTAGCCGGTCAAATCGCACGATTATGGAGGTATGTCAGTCTGTGTCCGTTGCGAGATCTTTACTTACATTACCAGGTGTGGTCATTCTCTCCTCCAGAAGAGCAGTTGTACGAAAGGGATACTCTCGCTCAGCGCTTGCTCTCTTCAACCCCGAGACCGTTAAGTGCTCTCGAATACCGATCAAATCCGAACGCTCAAGACCAAGCGATGTCGGGATTGCTCTCGCAGGAAGCTGCTTACTGCAAAGATGATGTAGACATGACGGATGTAGGGCCATCAACGGCACCTCCTCAGGCCACAGGACCAACTTTCTTCCACGATGATGACTGATCAACCTGTCACCGGTGCAAGTTGACCTTCACCAAAACAATTGAGCGACCATGTACCAGATTACAGTGTCCGGTCTACAACCCACGCACGCCATTCGTGCTAGCAGCTGAGCTGGCTCTACCATTCACCACCCTCGATCTGAAAATGCCAGCTAGCCCAGTGCATTTTTAGATGCTTATACTTACAAGAACGCATATCTCCCGGGTCAAATAACCTCTTATTTTATCTTCATGCATGCCTCGGCGTTTTGATATGTCCTTTTTTCCCCGGATACCATGGTAGCTGTGGAGTGTCTGGTTTTATGCGTGGGAGCATTTCGGAACATGGCCAGAATGGATTGGGAACGGAATAGGTTGGGATTTGCATTAGCGTTGGGATGACTTTTGTAGAGGAGACGGATAAGTACGGGTAAATTAAAAGAGCATGGTATTAGAGATTGAGTTTAGGAGTGAATGGCGATGTGAAATGAAGTGTGAAAACAATACCTTTTGATGCCCACAATATTCCCAATATCAATTGTCAATTCCATCTCCATTTCCCATCCTTGATGGTGTCTGAGGAGGGAGATATAAAAAGTACCACCTGCCCTGTAGCTATTAGATCGGGATAATATCGGGTTGGTTCGCCCGCGCTAGACCACGAACAGACTAGGCAACGAAGCTCCCAACGACATTTTGGCAGAACTCCAGAAACAAGCCGGCCGCGAAACAATCTCAAAGCTTTACTTCCATTCTTCCTCCTCCTCCTCCTCCACCTCCTCACCTACAACCACCTCCTCCCACAATGTTATCTCGAGCATTGAGGACGTCCCGGCCTGCGGGTCTACGCAGTAATCCCTTCTCAAGGGTTGCGCTGAGCAAGAGGACTGTCACGACGGATGCTGCCAGCGCCCATGCGGATAAGGATGCTGTTCCTCAGGTGAGATTAGCCTCAATTGCATTCGAAATTCATGGGAAGGAATGGGGAGGCATAGGAATCGAACATCATAATGGGGATTTATGCTGATGGGGATATTTTTATAGGAAGACGATAAGCCTTTCCAGGTCCAATTATCCGACGAGTCTTTCGAGACGTACGAGCTGGACCCCCCAGCGTATACGCTTGATACTACCAAGAAGGAGTTGAAGCAGATGTATCGCGATATGGTTTCTACTCGGTGAGTTCCATCTACTGCCGCTCGATACAGTTAAAAGAATCAGCGTGGGAAGAAGCGGGAACATAACTAGGGCTAATGGGATTTATATTTCAGACGCATGGAAATGGCCGCCGACAGACTTTACAAAGAGAAGAAAATCCGTGGTTTCTGCCATCTCTCCACCGGCCAAGAGGCCGTTGCTACCGGCATCGAACACTCGCTCACAAAAGAAGACGATATCATCACCGCTTACCGTTGCCACGGCTTCGCATACATGCGCGGCGCCTCTGTCAAATCCATCATCGGCGAGCTACTCGGACGCCGTGACGGTATCGCGTACGGCAAGGGAGGATCTATGCACATGTTTGCCAAGGGATTCTACGGCGGAAACGGTATTGTGGGCGCCCAGGTCCCGGTTGGTGCCGGTCTGGCATTTGCGCATCAGTACAATGGAAATAAGAATACGACTGTTGCGTTGTACGGTGATGGTGCGAGCAACCAGGGACAGGTGTTCGAGGCGTTTAATATGGCCAAGTTGTGGAACTTGCCGATCTTGTTTGGGTGCGAGAGTATGTACACTTCCCTATTGTTCCCCTCTGCCTTCTTCGCTCTCCGGGCTTCACATTGAGATGGGATGCATGTGTATTGACAATCTATCCAGACAACAAATACGGCATGGGAACAGCAGCTAACCGCTCCTCCGCCTCGACCGAATACTACAAGCGTGGCCAATACATCCCTGGCTTGAAAGTAAACGGCATGGATGTTCTCGCTGTTAAAGCCGCTGTTGCTTACGGCAAAGCCTACACAGCAGCTGGCCACGGCCCCATGGTCATCGAATACGTGACCTACCGTTACGGAGGACACTCCATGTCTGACCCCGGAACCACGTACCGTACCCGCGAGGAAATCCAACGCATGCGCTCCACCCAAGACCCCATCGCTGGCCTCAAGCAGAAACTCATCGAGTGGAACGTCACGACTGAAGACGAGCTCAAGACCATTGATAAGGAGTCACGGGCGGCGGTTGATGCCGAGGTTAAAGAGGCCGAGGAGATGCTTCCTCCTGATGCGACGCCGCAGATTCTGTTTGAGGATATTTATGTGCGGGGGAGTGAGCCTCAGTTCATGAGGGGTAGGGTGCCGGAGGAGAATTATTACTACTAAATGGTGGCGATGGATGGATCGGGAATGTATACTACTGAGTTGCTGGATGGGGGTTGAATAATCGGTCCATAGATTTCCTTGTTCAGCTGTAACCTATGCTTTTCCACCTCCTCTACCTTCTATTACGCCTTTGATTTGCCTTGATCGTTTCTATCCAAGTAACCGCCCCTTGCCGTCTCCTTATATGCCCACATGTATAAAACTGCATGAGGACATCGTAAATATATAGGATGCTGTCACTAAATCCTTGCTGCTTGATAGTACGTAATTCCAACTAGAGTAGGCAGTAGCAAGATACTGGTTAGCTGAATGAACAAAATAGCTCGTCGTTGTGATTATGTATTACTTGTTTTGCTATAAGGTTTATTCTAGGATTTATCTTGTCGCAAGATTCGGAGATTTGATATGGAACGTTAAAAGTTAGGAAGAGCAGTGTTGAGTGAGCATTAATAATGTGCTAGGTGTATAGCCGCTTTCATATATTCCACAAGAATTTGCGGTCGAGATCATACGAGTTTGGAGAAAGCAGTGATTAAGCATAGATATTGTTTGCAAACAGAACACGCTTTCCAATATCCTCAAACATACACCTGGCTACTTGACTGTTATAAAACTAATCATTGGATAGTAACTTCCAACAAGTATCATAAGCCGCATCCTTACCTCTCAATCAGCCAATTTTGGCAAATGAACTGGACGGAATGGGAAATTGATTTGGTACACATCCGTAGTATAAATACATTCCTCTCTCCTCATTCATATCCGCATCCTCAAATCAATGCCTCCTGCTATATCCTACAGCCACCATTTACTCATCTACTCCATGACAACTACACCACCCAGCGCCTTCAATGTAGCTACAATCTTCTCCGCCTCATCCTTTGGCAAACCCTCCTTCATCATCTTCGGCGCACTCTCCACAAACTTCTTGCTGTCCACCAAACTTAAGCCCAACATGCTCTTAATCTCCTTGATGATCTTCGGCTTGGCGCTAGCATCAAAGCTCGCCAGCTTGATGTTGAACAGTGTCTTCTCTTGTTGCGCAGGAGCAGCTTCCTCTTCTTCGACTGGGGCTGCGGCGACAGGGGCTTGACCGCCTCCGAAACCGCCCATGGGCATGTCGGGAATGTTTAATCGTGTCTGCTCAGTGTTAGGTTAGCAGTGATGGAGGACCCAGTGATAGATAACATGTAGAAAAGTACCTTCAAGCTGGCCACCAAGTCGGCAGTCTCCAGGAGCGTCAATTGACTGATCTGGTCTACAATGCCCGAGATCTTGGGATTCGACACGGTAGCTTCCGAGCTTGCCCATCTCCTCCTCTGTGCCTGCGCGAGACATGTTCGTGGTGTTTGCATTCGCAGCGAGCGCACGCAGCTCCGAGCTGCTGTCTGGCAGGTCATTGACATGGTGGCGGTTCTTGATAGTGTGAGAGATGTGGGTGGAGAGAGTTGAGGTTGTCACGACGAGAAAAGTCTAGTACGGAGTATATTTTGATGTGGGCCGTGCACGCTAAAGAGTTTATCGCCTTTTCACGATAAAAAAAAATATCTGGGATTTCAACAAGCCCGCATCCAGCTCTGATATTCGACGGCAAAACCTCACAAAATGGAGGCATATACCCCAGATCATGGGCAAACTGCTCTTCATAAGCTGCCTGACGAATTACGAGAAATTATACAACTACAACATACACAGCGATTTATGGGAACCCTCGCGCAAACTGCTTTGCAGCCAGGACTTACACTCCGAGCTTTTACAACATTTGAGAGTATTTTTGCAGATTCGACGGCGAGGTGGATTGATGGAAGTAATGGGGGAAACCAGAAAACTGAAGTTATAGAGGGATTCGCGAGGATATTGCCTCTTGCGCCGCATCTATCGACGTACTTGGAGAAATACCTCGAGAATACTTCCTCCGACAATGGAAACACCCCGCAAACTTCGAGAATACGAAATTTATGGGGGCATATGGAGCTTTCAACATTGGAGTGTCAGAGAATCTTACTCGCGACCTTTCGACTCTTAAACTTTGACAAATATACATTCTCACAGACGATTTCGGGAGCGCAAATACAAAGTCTCTTCACACATGCAGACAGGGGAGTACGATATCTTGCAGTCCGGGTATTTAGTCAGCTATGCTCGACATCGGACTTGAAACTCGAAGCTATGATCGAAGAGCATGTAGGTAAAGATGCGGTCATGGGAGATTATGATGGGAAGCTTGTAGATTATGGGTTCTTGAGCTTGTTTGAGGAGAAGAGGTTACAGGAGGCAGACAGGGAAAGGACGGCAAGAAAGGAAGGTACATCTGGCCTCGATGCTTTCAACCTGGAGGGTCTTTCGGATCTGGTTGTACGCTGTGGAAACACACTACTCCCCCGGCCAAATGGACCGCCGCCTCGAACTTCTGCTTTTGTACAAACAGCAACCGCTTCGAGGAACATGGAAACATTTGCGAAATCACTCCTCTCATACTCACCAATCCTTCTTCATGGACTTGCTGGTTCTGGAAAGACATCACTCGTGAATGATTTTGCCCGTGAGCTCGGCGTTGATACGAACATGGTCTCACTTCACTTGAACGAGCAAACTGATGCCAAGATGCTCATCGGAATGTATGCTACGGGATCAACCCCAGGATCTTTTACATGGAGACCTGGAGTTTTGACAACAGCAGTCAAGGAAGGCCGATGGGTATTTATTGAAGATCTTGACCGAGCGCCAAATGAAGTGATCAGTGTGATCTTACCCCTCATTGAGCGAGGCGAGCTTCTGATACCCAGTCGTGGGGAGACCATCAAGGCTGGACGTGGATTCAGGCTTCTTGCTAGCATTCGGACTTCGCTCAGCGTGACTGGACAAGAAAATGCACCCGCATTACACATGCTTGGGGCAAGACTGTGGCAGCGAGTACCAGTTCAGATGCCCACACAAGATGAGTTCCGCGAAATCATCAGTGGCACCCATCCAATCCTTCACAAATTTCTACCCGGAATTATTAATGTATACGAGCGTCTGTACACACTATCCCACAAACCGTCGTTTGCGTCGAAAAGCCGAACGTCGCTTGGCCGCCCGATCAGTCCTCGCGATCTTCTGAAATGGTGTCGAAGACTGGACAGCAATCTCGTTGCAGCCGGATCTAGAACCGGCCAAGAACCAATAACCGAAACGACGACATATGAGATGTTCTTGGAAGCTGCAGATTGCTTTGCTGGAAGTTTGCAGACCGAAGAAACTCGGAGAACTGTCATAGCTGCGATAGCCGAAGAAATGCACATTGATCCTCAACGGGTTGAGCACTTCCTCACTTCACATATCCCGCGGTATGAAGATACTGAGGCAGTATTGACGATTGGGCGAGTGCGTCTTCCAAAGCGAAGCGCTAATCGCATCACCAAACCAGCCAAGAAAGCAAGACCTTTTGCGAATACTGCCCCTGCGAAGCGGTTACTTGAGCAAGTTGGAGTTGCTGTAAAGATGGCAGAGCCAGTTTTGCTCGTTGGAGAAACCGGTATTGGGAAGACAACCGTCATTCAGCAGCTCGCGGATTCTTTAGCCTACAAGCTCACAGCTGTCAATTTGTCTCAGCAAAGCGAAGTAGGTGATCTTCTCGGTGGTTTCAAGCCTGTAAACGTGAGAAGTCTTGCCATTCCGCTCAAGGATGAATTCGATGAACTCTTTGCAGCCACTGGCATATCTGCAAGCAAGAACCAGAAATACATCGATCAACTAGCAAAGTCTGTGGCAAAGAGTCAGTGGAGCAAGGCCTCTAAGCTCTGGCGAGAGGCTCCTAAGATGTTCAATCATATCATTTCTGAACTCAGGAAAAAAGAGCAAACGAACGGACGTCCTCCTGCCGAGCAACCTACCAAACGTCGGAAGACGGAATCGAGATTACAATCATTACTTCACCTTAAACCTCGATGGGAGAGATTTTCCGAAAGCTTGAACCAGTTCGATGTTCAACTTTCAGCTGGTTCGAAGGGATTCGCTTTCACCTTTGTGGAAGGGAACATTGTAAAGGCAGCCCGGAACGGCGAATGGGTATTGCTTGATGAGATTAACCTAGCTTCCCCAGATACCCTAGAGAGCATAGCAGACCTTTTGCACAGCGGACCGGGCGGCAGCCCATCCATTCTGTTATCTGAAACCGGCGAGATCGAGAGAGTCAAAGCGCATCCAGACTTCGCATATTCGGTGCCATGAATCCAGCAACTGATGTTGGAAAGCGGGATTTGCCAATGGGGCTACGATCCCGATTTACCGAGATCTACGTTGAGAGTCCGGATCGCAACCGCGACGATCTCCTAGCTGTTGTCAAGGCCTACCTGAAAGGAACAAGTAGCAGTGATGACAAGGCCGCTCTTGATGTCACCTCACTTTACCTCGACACAAAACGTAGAGCAGATGATAAGCGCATAGTAGATGGAGCAAATCAGGTTCCACACTTTAGTCTCCGAACGCTGACTCGGGTTCTGAGTTATGTGACGGAGATTGCGCCATCATATGGTCTGCGGAGAGCTCTATATGAGGGATTCGCCATGGGCTTTTTGACTCTACTTGACCGAGAATCAGAAAAGCTGATTATGCCTCTGATCAATCATCACTTACTGGAAAGCCATCCAAACCCACAGGCTCTTCTCTCCCAAACCCCGCGGCATCCCGAAGATGGAAAACAGTACGTGCGATTCATGAACAAGAAGAAAGACCGCCAATATTGGATGCTTCAAGGCATGGAAGTACCAGAGGAGCAGCCTCAATATATCATTACTCCATTTGTCGAACGTAATATGCTTAATCTCGTTCGAGCGACTTCAACTCGACGTTTTCCCGTTCTCGTTCAAGGACCAACCTCGTCCGGAAAAACTAGTATGATTGAGTACCTGGCCAAATTCAGCGGGAACAAATTCGTGAGGATCAACAATCATGAGCACACTGACTTGCAAGAGTACTTGGGCACATATGTTTCGGGTGCCGATGGGCAGCTTCGCTTCCAAGAAGGTCTCCTTGTTCAAGCCCTCCGTCAAGGGCATTGGATTGTGCTTGACGAGTTGAATTTGGCTCCTACGGATGTTCTTGAAGCCCTGAACAGACTGCTTGATGATAATCGCGAGCTCTTGATTCCCGAGACCCAAGAAATTGTTCGCCCACACGAGAACTTCATGCTGTTCGCGACCCAGAATCCGCCGGGATTATATGGTGGTAGAAAGACACTCTCGCGCGCTTTCCGAAATCGTTTCCTGGAGCTACACTTCGATGACATACCCGAGGATGAGCTTGACTTCATTTTGGAGAAACGTAGTCAAAAAGTCGCCCCTTCTGATTGTAAGAGGATTGTTTCCGTCTACAAGGAGCTTTCACGACTACGACAATCAAATCGCCTCTTTGAGCAGAAGGATAGCTTTGCTACGTTGAGAGATCTCTTTAGATGGGCGCTCAGGGACGCAGACAACAGAGAACAGCTTGCTGCCAATGGATACATGCTACTGGCTGAACGTGTTCGGAATCCCGAGGAGAGACTTGCGGTGAAAGAGGTCATTGAGAAGATCTTCAAATTCAAGCTTGATCCGAATGTTCTTTATGACGCCAGCCTCTGCTCCGAAATCAAGGCTTACGATGCAACTTCAAATACCCAAGGGGTTGTCTGGACGCAAGCGATGAGGAGACTGTACGTACTCGTTGCGCATGCGCTACGGAACAATGAGCCCGTTCTCTTGGTCGGTGAGACTGGCTGCGGCAAAACAACGGTTTGTCAAATGCTGGGGGATGCGCTTTCGAAGGAGTTGCATATTGTGAATGCCCATCAAAACACCGAGACTGGGGACCTTATTGGTGCTCAACGTCCGGTACGAAATCGCGCCGTAATTTTGGACCAACTACGGCATGACCTCGTCCAGGTTCTTCGTCTTGAAGATCAAGCGGCCCAAGCAGATATTAATGTTTTGATAGCGGCATACAGAGCCTTGTCTCCCTCCGATCTTGTTCCAGTTTCAGAAACCTTGCGAGGGCAAATAGAGACGAATCTTGTAAAGACTAAAGCACTCTTCGAATGGTCTGACGGAAGCCTGGTTCAAGCCATGAAAGAGGGTCAATTCTTTCTGCTCGACGAAATTTCCCTTGCAGACGACTCTGTCCTTGAGCGACTGAATTCCGTCTTAGAAACGCAACGCACTATTCTGCTTGCAGAGAAAGGAGTTGAGGATTCGTTTGTCCAGGCTTCAGATGGGTTCCAATTCTTCGCCACAATGAATCCTGGCGGCGACTACGGCAAACGTGAACTGTCCCCCGCGTTGAGAAATCGTTTCACCGAGATCTGGGTTCCGTCTCTTTCTGAACACGAAGATGTGCTGCAAATTGTAGAGGCCAAGCTTGATAGCCCACTGAAGAAGTTTTCCAGTGCAATGGTTCATTTTGCAGAATACTTCGGTCAGACTTATCGCTCGTCGGCGTCAACTTCCATCTCTGTTCGAGACGTCTTGGCGTGGGTCAAGTTCATGAACGGATGCAACACTCCTGACCCTTATTTTGCAGTCCTCCATGGCGCCTCAATGGTATACATTGATACTCTGGGTGCCAATCCCGCTGCCCTTCTCGCCATTAGCCCAGAAAGTATCCGAGAGGAACGAGAAAAGTGCTTGCAAGAGCTCAGCAATCTTTTGCAGCACGACGTCAGCACCATCTACTCCAATCCAGTCGAGCTCGTCAACGAAGACCATTTTCTCACCATTGGAGAATTTTCAACTCCCAAACAAGCTGGTGCGAGTCGCGATCCTGGGTTTGCATTTGAAGCCCCCACAACCAAGCTGAATGCAATGCGTGTTCTTCGCGCTCTTCAAGTCCAGAAGCCAATTCTGATTGAGGGTAGTCCAGGTGTCGGCAAGACGACGTTGATCGCCGCTCTAGCACGTGCCTGCAACAGACCTCTAACTCGAATCAATCTTTCGGAACAAACAGATTTGATGGATCTTTTTGGCTCAGATGTACCGGTTGAGGGAGCTGAGGCAGGTCACTTCGCATGGCGTGATGCACCCTTCCTCCAGGCTATGCAAAAGGGAGAGTGGGTGTTGCTAGACGAGATGAACCTCGCATCCCAATCAGTCCTCGAGGGACTAAACGCATGTCTCGATCATCGCGGGGAAGTTTACATATCGGAGCTCGACCAGACTTTTAAACGCCATCCTAATTTCTCTGTGTTCGCAGCACAAAATCCTCATCACCAGGGAGGTGGCCGCAAGGGATTACCGGCTTCTTTTGTTAACCGGTTCACCGTTGTCTATGCTGACGTTTTTAGAAACGAAGATCTTCAACTAATTTGCAAGCATAACTTCCCCACCATGTCTGATGAGGTTGTAACGACGATCATCAGATTTGTATCTCTGCTTGAACAGGAAGTTGTGCATAAGCGGAGATTTGGTTCTCAAGGAGGACCATGGGAGTTTAATCTGCGTGATATCCTGCGCTGGCTTCAACTACTAACATCTCCCGCCCCACTCCTATCAGCTGTCATCCCATCCGACTTCTTGAATCTGATCTTCCGACAACGATTCCGATCTTCTCGGGACCGACAAGAAATTGATAAGGTATTTGCCAATGTCTTTGGCGCCCAAGTCCCGTTCCGCCACTTCTTCCACAACCTTAGCCCGGCCGCCTACCAAGTTGGTCTTGCCTACATGCAACGAGATGGCCTGTTGCAACGCCTTTCTTTCCCTGCCATTGAGCACACCAGCCGGTTGCCTGAAATCGAATCACTCATGATATGTATTCAGCAAAACCTGCCTTGCATTCTTGTCGGCCCGTCTGGTTCAGGCAAGACGACCCTCTTGCAGCACGTGGCCGCAGCAAGTGGGAAATCACTTGTTGTATTTCCTCTCAATGCTGATATCGACACAATGGATCTCGTTGGAGGGTTTGAACAAGTTGACCCCCAACGCGCCGCAGGTGCCTTCCTTGAACAACTTACTGACTTCCTCACCGACCGAGTTTTGGTATCTTTGCCTGCCAAGGTCCCTGAGGAAGCTATCTTTCTGCTGGGACTTCTTAAACACCGCGATACATCTCCGTCATATTTCTCTAGCCTTGCTGAGGGCCTCCTCGCCCTGCACTCAAAGACGACACTTCCTGAATTTGAGAATCTAGCAAGCACCTGTCAACGCTTTGCCAGGACTCCCATGACACTCGAAAACGCTCGCTTTGAATGGGTAGATGGTGTCTTGGTGAAAGCATTAGAGCAAGGGAAATGGCTCGTTCTCGATAACGCTAATTTATGTAGCGCATCCGTCCTTGATCGACTGAACTCTCTACTCGAGCCAAATGGTTTCCTGAGCATTAATGAGCATTGTGGCTCAGATGGTGAGCCAAAGATCGTTCGACCGCATCCTGACTTCAGAATCTTCTTGACGATGGATGCGAGGTTTGGTGAACTGTCGAGGGCCATGAGGAACCGTGCAATTGAGATCTTCCTCGAGCCCTTGCCTGCTAATCCTCACGTGTCATTTGTTAAACCCGAGGCCAATATGCTGAGGTATGAGACCTTAGCCAAAGTATTAGAATCTCAGACCTCAGATACCCAACAAGCATTTCTTCTGCAACATGTAGCATTGGACAATTTAGCTTGGTCTGATATGTCCCTTCTCCCACGTTTCATCGCTCAACAAGACCCTATCATAGCTTCCAAATTCTCAAACATAGGTCAAGCATACATGCAGATCTATCAATCGCCCGATAATCAGAACTTCAGGACATGTATTGGGGAGGTCTTGAACACAATATCTCAGAAGACCGCCTTGGTACCAGGCTTCAGAGACGCACAGGTTAGTAGCTGTGCCGTCCCTTTCGTAGACACTTGTACTGATAGCTTTAATACAACTGTAGATTATACACCCTCTCCAAAACTCGCCTTTAGTTCCATTACTTCAGCAATCTGGTGACCAGGTGTTCTGGCTTGCGGTTTGCCTCGAGTCCCTGCTCGAGGTCAATGCTGCAATGGAGGCGCAGATCGGTCAAGAGACGGGAATTGAGGCACTGAAGCCGAGCAAGATGAACCGGCTGCAGAGATCGCTTGTCCGGGAGCGGGTGCCGGCTGTTGCAAAGGATTCGACAGTCAATATTTCGACGTTTCTCGCCCACTGCCTTTCGGTCTTGAAATCGTACTTGCAGAGCAACACCGCAGGTGGCGATTGGAAAGTTCGAAAGCAGGCAGTTTTCAGTTTGATACAGTACTGGTGGGATACATATCAACTTGCCATCGCGCCCTCATTTGAAGAAGCAACTTTCCAAGCCCATTTGGCCATTGGTGGGGATATCTTCGCCAGCCTTACCGAGATCACACAGCACGAAAAACATGTGGTTGCCACAATTCAGCAGAGCTTGAACACCGAATTCCGGTCTGGCTTTAAGTTGACCACTGGACTTAGCATGGAAGTTCTCTGGAAACAGCTGCGGCCCATTGTCATTCCTAACTTGACTGTTATGGGAACGCTGGGTGAAATGGACAAGCTGGCAAAACGATTCGATGCTCTTCGATGGAAGATATCAATCTCAATCCCAGAGCTTGGTAGTATTATGAGCTCCCTTGTAAAAGCCTATCGTTTGATCCTCAAATCAGACGTCGATGGCGGAACTCTTGTCCAAACACTGCGCGCCGAACTCGAGCTGCTGGAAGCTACAATTGGCAAGGCAGAAAATATAAATAGAGATAGCACGGATACAGCAGTTGTGGAGCCATTTATGGCCTCCGAATTCGAAGCCCTCCGTCAATTCGAGTCACTCGAGAATTTACGAACTGGGGAAGCAGTAGAGACTACAGCTGATATGGAGACGATCGTTCTAGCGAACCTGCCAACAACTTCCAAATTGCGCCTCGCCACCTCAACTGCTACTTCGCGCCCAATGCAGACCATTGACTACCTCTGGGACCAGGGGGTCGAATTCCAGCTCATCTCGGATACCTTCTCTACTTCTCTATTGCGCAAACTTTATACTGTTGAAGATGTGCATTTGAAGTCGCTTAAATTATTGGAGACTGAGCTGCCGACTATGGGAGAAAAAGTCGCGAAGTCAAGTGCCACTATCTGCCGCGACCAGCTTCTAGATTTGAATGGGGTCCTTTCGAGCATGATGATCAGCATCATTGCTACTCACGATGAAAGATTCTCTACCGATTACAGCGCTTGGAGTCGTTCGCTCAGTGATGGAACCAGTGTTGGAACGGTAGACCTAGACGAGACTATATCGTCCATAGCTCGACGTGGTAAAGCTCCTTCCACCGTTCACCTGCCAGACAACCTTCGAGAAGTACTTTCAAGCCATTTTAGCCTTGCGTCTGTCTGCCTTGCGACGGCAAAGTCTACAGCCGGACATGGAATGCAGTTTTCAGCTCTCGCATGGGTAAAGTTCGCAGTTGGGTGTATCATTCTATATGTACCTGATCGGGCTTTCGATCCTGATAAGAGACAACGCCTTGAACGAGAACGCCATCAAAACACCCGTGAGATGCTTCAGAGCAAGCTTTTAGCTCTCCAGCAATTCGAAAAGATATTCTCCGGCCAAGAATCCAATATTCGATGTCAACTTCTAAACTCTGAGATTGAAGAGTTGGGTGAGCCACCCGCACTCATGCAGAAAATTTATCGTCCCGATGTTTCCGAATTAGATCAACTTCAGGGGTTCTTTGCCAATGTTCTGAAAACTGTCGTGGACTCAGACCTACGCGCCACCCTCATGAGCTATTTCAATGGCAGTGATGAGAATTCTTCGAATGATATCAAGTTGATCCAAAGCAATGTTGCCCAACTCATACGCCACCTGTCACATTATCAAGCTTACAATGATATTACGGCTCCTGTCATCAGTATGCTGCGTTGTTTGCAGATTGGTCTTGCAATGGCAACTCAGGTTTCAAGTGATTCGGCTGCAATCTCTTCGGCTGTCATCACGGTTGCTCCCTTCCTCGGCGGAGGTCCTGCGTCTATTGAGAGCAGTGGCCTATCAAGTCATCCAATGGAATTTTTAGCGCTCGCAGAAGTTACGGCAAACATAGAGAAGCTAGCCTCCTTCCAAAAACCCCAGCGGAATGCCCTTCTCAAGACGTTCCATGATTGCTTCGTGCAATGGGATGAGCGCCTGAAAACTGATCGTGCCGAGGCGGAGTCTAGTTCAGGCTTGTATCGTTTCCGTGGCAGTGCCGAAGATGAAGATGAGGTTGATGAAGAGCAGTTCAACGAACTCTTTCCGGCCTATGATGAAGCGTCCTCGAGCTTGCCAAATGGGATTTCGTCGTCTAGTACAGCCAGAGATACGGCTGTAAGCATCGCTCAGGTCCATGCCAATATTTTCCACGGTGCGAGAACACCATTAAACAGCATTATGACTTTCATTCAACACATGTCTAAAAAGATTAGCGCGCGTCATGAAGATGGAGCCCAAGGTAATCAACGGAACATGACCGCTTCAATTCTCCCAGGAAGTCTCTTACTTCTCGACCATCAAATCGAGGCTTTGAGCCCAACAGCAACCGTGCCTGAATCATATAATTTCTACACGGATGCCAATCTACCCGAGGCCCGAAAACTTGTCACGCTCGTCCACCAGATCCAACATCGCTTCCGAGAACTACAATCAGTTGATGAAATCGCTCACATGCAAACGCTTGAGGATGTGTTAGCCTCGTGTCGAGATCTCCTCAACTTTCGCCACACCGACCCCATAGCAAAGATCATCACCAAAGTCGAAAAGGTCCACGAATTCCTGCACGAATGGCAACACGGAGGCTGGGCTAGCCGCGTGAACTCTGCTCTTCCGCAATATGATAACCTGACATCTACAATTGTCAGTTGGCGACGCCTAGAACTCTCGACGTGGGCGAAGTTGTTTGATATGGAGACTAAGAAGTGCGAGGATGCCGCCAGAGCTTGGTGGTTCTTTGCATATCAGATTATCGTCGCCGCGCCGTTAGGAATCTCCGGTGATCACGAGGAGCTGAAGAAATATGCTTCGAGGCTGCTTGGAGATCTAGAGGCTTATTTCAAGACAGCCGTTGTTGGACAATATGTGGAACAACTTCAACTGCTTAAGCAATTACAGAAACATCTCGAAATGATCATGATCGACGAGCCGTCGATGGCTATTATCAACTCAGCTCTCTCAAACTTTATTTCTCTTTATGCTCGATATGAGAAGCCGGTTCAAGAGACCCTCAAGAAGGGGAGAGCGTCACTAGAGAAGGCCATGAAAGATGTACTATTGCTAGCTAGTTGGAAAGATACGAATATTGTTGCGCTTAAGGACAGCGCTAAGAGATCTCATCACAAGCTTTTCAAGATTGTTCGGAAATTCAGAGCTCTACTTAGCCAGCCGATGCAATTCATTATCAGTCAAGGTATTCCAGACGAAACATTCTCGGAAGGACAGAATTCGTACTTGCCTCCGGTACTGCTTCCAACGGTCGACCAATCTGCTCTAAATCTTTGCGCTACGTCTGTTCCACAGTGGTCACAAAAGAGCAAGAGATTCGTTAATGTGTCTAAGACTGTCAACATGATGGTTGACGCCAGCCAGCTTCCTGCATCCACCTTGGAAGGATCAGCGTACCTTGATTCCTTCTTGGGCAACATCATTACCTCGATTGCTGAACTCCAAAAAGCCACGCCTTCCGTCCTGGATGAAGAAAATAAAGTCACAGTCAAGCATCTGAAGTCCAGAAAGCGGAAGCTGTTTGCAGATACGCTCAAAGAGCTGCGCCAAATGGGAATAAAGTATAACCTCAGCGCGGATGCACTCGCTAAGCAAAGCTCCCTGTCTGTCTCTCTTGTGAACGTCGGAAGCTTTACTCCACGACCGGATGTTGATATCTCTGGGCTGGAATATTACTTTCACAAGTCAATTGATTTAGCTCCACAAGCTAGAGACGCCGCACAGAAGCATTCGGAAGATTTGAGCAGTGCCGAGGTCGCACGAAGCACCGGATTTCTTGAAGGTATCCTTCAAATAGTTTTGGCTCAGCATAATGCGCTTTCTGGGGCTGTCACGAATCTTTCAGAACTCGAAGTTAACATCGCAATGGCGAAGGGGCTTTGGGCTCCCAACAAGTATGACTTGAGTGTTTCAGAAGCCACTTCGAATCACGAAAAACTCTTGCGGTGGTTGCCGAACATTTTAAATGTTGCCTTGGACCTCATCAAGATTCATTCGAAACTTGGCAAGATTGACTCCCAGAACATTCAGAGCACCATTATGTCGTGGAAGGAGAAATTCGACATCTTCTCAGTTGAATGGGATTCTTTGCCCTCTCTTCCTCCACAAATCAACCCAACCGAGCGCCTTACCATCGAACAAGGAATTAATCGCTCTGCGCAACAGCTCAGGACTCAGCTGTCTGAGTTGAGTACTGACCGTCCTGATTTGGCGTTCATCATTGACCAGATCACGCCTTGGACCAAACTTACATCTGAATCCGTAAGTGAGAAACTGCCTCAAAGAAGTATTACAGATCTAGACAGCAAACTTTCTACGCTGTGTGACGCTATCCTCGTAGCCATTGAGAAGCACAAGAACGCGATCAGCGAGTTACCTTCTTCTACTGAAGATCCCAGCTGGTTCTCCAAGAACGACAGTTCTCTCTCAAACAGCATCACTTCTCTGCACGTTCATAGCATAGTCTCCCAAATCAGCGAAGCATTCGACATCCTCCGCTGCCTCAATCTACAACAACTAAGCACTAGCAAGGCAGCAGGCGCAGTATTCGCAGTCGCGCTTCCAATCTTCCAGCAGTACTTCAACATCCTACAGCAATCGGTCGTCCGATACGCACAGCTCCACCGCGCCACTTGCAAAACATCTTACATTCTCACCAAAACCTTCATACAGATAGCAACCCAAGGGTTCTGCACTCCGTCTGAGAAATCTGATGCTCAGGATGGAAAGACCGATAAACTCGAAGGCGGCACAGGTCTTGGCGAAGGTGAAGGAGCGGAAGATATCAGCAAGGACATTCAAGATGATGAGAATCTGGATGAACTCGCACAGGAGCCAGATACCGGCGAGCAGGGTGAAATGGAGGACGAAAAGGATGCAGTTGATATGGCAGATGGAGATATGGAGGGCGAGATGGGCGAAGGAGAAGATAAAGGCTCAGAAGATGGTGGTTCGGATGGCGAGGATAATGCAGATGAGATGGACGAAGAGGCTGGGGACGTGGATGATTTGGATCCCACTGCGGTAGATGAGAAGATGTGGGATGGAGATGGGGAGCAAGCTGAAAAAGATCAAGAGGGTGATGATTCGAAAGGCAAGCAGAGCAAGGATGAGCAAGTTGCTGCGCAGGAGAATGATAAACAGGGTGCTGAGGGCGATGAAGGGGAGGATGAAGAGGAGATGGCTGGTGCTGATCAAGGTGAAGAGATCAAGCAAGATGAGGCGGAGAAGCATGATCCGCATGCCCAGGAAGGAGAAGCTCTTGATTTGCCTGAAGATATGGAGTTGGATGGGAATGAAGAGGAAGGTGATGTTTCCGGAAGCGAAGATGGGATGGATGATCTTTCCGATGCGGAGCAAGATGGAAAAGACGAAGAGGTGGTGAATGATGGCCAGGAGCAGGAGGGTGCCGAGAATATGGATCAACAAGAAGACCAAGATATTGGCTCTGATATGGATGTGGAAGATGTTGACGAAGAGCAGCCAGAAGGCAACCAGACAGAGGAGGCTGGCGAAAAGGTTGATGAGCCAGAACAGCCACCAGAAGATCAAGAAGGGCTTCTGCGAGACCGAAAAGATGATGCCAATACCGATGCAGATGCCGTTCCCAGCGATGTTCAAGGGGTTGGTGAAGATCAAGACGAGAACTCAGCAGACCAAACCGAATCCGCAAACAAGGCCCAACGAGAGGATGGTGGACAGGGCGGTGATTCTTCCGAGCAAAAAGAAGCCGCTGCGGAAGATGGAGAGAAGGGGCGACAAGCAAATGGGGAAGCACCTCAAGATACGATGGACGATACGCAAGATAACTCTTCTGCCCAGCCATTCAAGAAACTTGGCGAGGCACTCGAAAGATGGCATCGACAGCAAACCAAAATCCAAGAACCTTCCGAGCAGAAGGATGAACAGAATGTCGATGTCAATACGGAAAGCAACGAGTTCCAACATTTGCAAGATGAGAATGCTCAAGCAGATACACAAGCTCTTGGAACTGCTACCGAAGACCAAGCTCACGCTCTTGATGAGTCCATGGCCGTTGATTCCGAGAGCAAAGAAATGCCAGATCAGTTCCAACCGGAGGAAGTCGAGAAGGATGGCATCGATTACGATATGACAGAGCCTTCAACACCCCCAGAGCCATCCGATGCGTATGAAGGCCGTGCCGGCGCAATGGTCAACCAAGCCAAAGAAGATCGTGCTGTGTCACCAGACGACCCCCGCATCCAACCTCTTGATGAGTTTGAAGAAGATGTGGAAGAAGTTGACAACCAGCTCGAAAGCACACACCTTGACGTTACTTCTACGCGCACCGCAGCCGACGCCCGCCAACAATGGACACACTACGAAGCCCTAACGCGAGATCTCTCCTTGTCTCTAACAGAACAACTCCGCTTAATCCTCGCCCCAACCCTAGCAACCAAGATGCGCGGCGATTTTAGAACCGGCAAACGCCTCAACATCAAACGCATCATCCCCTACATCGCATCCCAGTACAAACGCGACAAGATCTGGATGCGGCGCAGCGTCCCCAGTAAACGCAGCTACCAGATCATGCTCGCCGTTGATGACAGCAAGAGTATGGCCGAGTCCGGCAGTGGATCCCTGGCTTTCGAGACGCTCGTCATGGTCTCGAAATCTCTGAGCATGCTTGAAGTCGGCGAGATCTGCGTTGTGGGCTTTGGCGAGGACGTCAAAGTGGCGCATGATTTCGAGACGCCGTTCTCTTCCGACGCGGGGCCGAGAGTTTTCCAGAACTTCGGCTTTGAGCAGAGTCGTACGGATGTCACGCGTTTGGTCAGGGAGAGTATTGAACTTTTCCGGGCCGCGAGGCAGAAGAGCAGTAATGCGGATCTTTGGCAGATGGAGCTCATTATCTCCGACGGCGTCTGCGATTCCTCTGAACATGAAGCTATTCGTCGTCTACTGAGAGAGGCTTTGGAGGAGAGGATTATGATCATCTTTGTTATCGTCGATGATGTGAGGAACAAGAAGAAAGGCGAGAGTGTCATGGATCTGAAGGAGGCAAAGTTCCTCGAGAATCCGATGACTGGGATCAAGGATGTCAAGATCGTCAGGTATCTAGATACATTCCCATTTCAGTACTATCTGATTGTTAGCGATGTAAAGGAGTTGCCGGGCGTCTTGGCGACTCTTTTAAGGCAGTGGTTTGCGGAGGTGGTGGATTCTTCTAATTAGTTGCATAGCAGGCGTTGTTTGGGTAGCATTTTATGGAGTTTAAATTAAAGGTAGATATTCAGAACAGTTTTTTAAGACCAGTGCAGAGAGACGTTTCATTTTGACATGAAGATTGATGGTTGCTGGTACGTTGTTTTGCTAACGAGGGGATACAGCTACGTGAAGATAATCATGTATTCCGCCATTCAAGGTTTTAGGCGCTCATTTGCTAAGATATCTGATACCATATAAATTAGGATACTGCATCCCCTTTAATGTTACCCCAGGTCTTTAGCTATTACTTATATTGCCCTAAGCTTCTTATACTAGATAGACAAAGGCGGTACTTAATGTGTTAACTTTTAATATGCCACGCGGCCTAGCACATTATAATCTAGTACTGCCTAGAGCCCCAGGGGCACTATCCTAATTTATATGGTATGTGAGGGCTCCTACCACTTGTTGCCGTGGTCAGGTACTGCCGTTTTGAAGTGCATGCGTTGTGTGGCACAATCGACGTGACGCACGCCCACGGTCTGGTGCTAATAATGTACTGGCATGGAATAGAGAGCAAATAGATAGAATACTATAGGCTTTAAGAGATACCTAGAGCATACTGTAGGCGTTACTCCATTGGGATATAATAAGTAACGAGATCTAAGAGCAAAAGGAAGATCGGGACCCGCATTATAGAGAATAGTACAAAATAATACATATTAGCTAATATAAGAAATGTCAAATGACTAAAACCGCTCTCGCAAAGTTGTTTATTACTAGAACCGCCCTTATAAAGTCTAAAATGATTAGAACCGACCTCTCATTAAAAAAATAATAATAGTAAGAGTATATTCTTATATTATACTCTTTTATATTATACTCTTTTATATTACACTCTTATATATTATATATATTAC
>QGMG01000380.1:0-32307 GCA_007825325.1 Lachnellula cervina | reverse complement strand
AGCCCTCTGCTCCCTCCTCCTTCATCCCATACTTGACCCTCAATTTCTCAAAATCAGTAATGGTCCTCAGCAACTCCCCCAAGATATCCACAGCCAGCACTCTCAACCGCTCACTCTGACCCTTCAAATGCTCTTCCAGCCTCCCTTCCGCGACACCCCATTCCCGGCCCCAGACCAGCAGGCGCATCTCCTCGATGCGGATTTTGCAGACGAGACGCTCTGAGTCCCGGGACAGAGATGAGGCCGTTGTGAAGAGCGAGTAGGCGTCTATGCAGGCCGTGAATATCTGGCCGAGGACCCCAACGGCGCCGACGATGGAGAGGGCCGTGCCTAGGATTTCTGCCATGGCGTGGTACAGTTATCGATGTTGGTGGTGGTGGTGTTGACTAGCGCTTAGGGAGGATGGGGAGATCATATCGAGACTCATTTACGCATGCTCTTCAAGAGCTGGGAATTGCGTTGCACATCATGGGTATATACATAGGGAGACATCTGGAGCATAGATGGGTATAGAATTATGAGGAAATTATGTGTTGCTGTTTGGTGGTGTATTTGTAAAGTGGAGAATATTTTATATGCAGCAGCTCGCTGTAGCCAAGGTGGTCCGTGCCATCGTGTGACGGCGGCGGGGGCGGGGTACTTGAATTCTAGCAAGTTATCGTTTTGATAACTGAGTTTGACTTTCCTTCTTTTTTCCTTCTCTTCTTCAAAACATATAGCTGCAAGGAAAAGCCGAGTGCTTGGTGGGCTCCCCCGCAGACTGTTTTATTCTTGACTTGCAAGCGGTTGACGGTCCTGACGCCCCAAGCAAGCGTTTAGCGGTACTTAAGTATTAAAGAGCCCATCATCTATTCTTCTGCTCTTTCACATACTTTTGGAATATCAAAGTTGTCCTTACATTTCTTCGTTCCTCCTAGCTTATTGCACTCCTAAGTGGGAGGGATGCTGGACAAAAATCAAGAGTCATGTATTTGGTACCTCGTTCAAGCGCTTTGTATTTCAAATGGCTTTGATGGTGAAAATGTATGCAAAGGCCTAGGGTAATTATATACTTTTTAGGGGCCTAATTTGCAGTTTTTCTATTTGCCTGCACTTGAAGGTATTCTTGTGGCGGACTTCAACTGGCTTAAGTGATGCCTGGCTCTTGATACAAACCGGAATTGATTTTCCTTTGTCGCAGAAGAGCCTATATCTTGTATACTTTGAGTTTAAATATCTCGGAAGCTTTGAGGTAATCTACCTTTCCATCTTCTAGACCGACTTATCGATTGTTCTAAAAGCGGTTCATTATTCTCAGCTTGATTGCTTTCGTTCCATCTTGGGATCCAGAAGCTCAATAGGACAAGAAAACCAACATTATTGGTTTTGGAATGTAATGACATTCAACAATAATGAGTGAAAGCCATGATGAAACAGAAGTTATCTTTAGGTCCTCCCACTCTGGAAGGCCCCGCAAAAAACAACACCGCGAATTGAATCATTTTCAGACGCCCAAGTGCTCCCCCGACATCCCCGTAGGACAGTACGGAGTATCTCGGTGTTCACCAGAGGATTGAACCCCGAAATGACTTCGCATGGACCTTCCACCTAGCGAAATAGATGAAAGCATCTCCGCAACCTCAAGACACTTCAAGCCACAAAAACAAAAGGCGGGATGCTCCACTCGACCTTGAGCGACAGGGTGGAAGGCTGGAAGCGTTTGATCGTTCCAAGAATGCTGCAAGCCTTATACTTACTCGTTCGTACTGTACCGGTAAGAGTAGCTCGCCTCGCCGACCAAATGCAGAATTGATGACAAGAGGCAGTGAGGCTCGGGTCTCGTAGAGGGCGGCAAATGATTGGACCGCTCTGCCTAGGAAATGATCCCCATCCGTCGAACCGGGTACTTTCCAAGACGCTACGAGTACGGAGTACTCGTACAGCGCACTCGCTCACCCGAAATATCGAGATCAGGGCACCGTACGGCCTTGGTGACAACTCGTTTATCGCGCTTTAGGATTTGCTACTGTAGGAAATAATGCATGTCGGGATTGATGGATGGATGGATGATCCTGGCTTGGAAAGCTCCGTAGGTTTCTAATAATCCCTTAATCAAAAGTTAAGGTTAGGTAGATAGGCCAGAAAGAAACAGGAAATGTTGGCAAATTAGGAGCTATTACTCAGTAATTTGCCATTGTTTTTTAATTCTAGCCAGCCGACTGACGCGCAAGACGTAGCCTTATGGTTGACAGAGGTTGAACGTCTCATTATCCGTACGGAGTAATCATTTGCCGCCCAATGACTCGTGTCATGGTTCGCAATCTTGCATGAGGGCCTGGCATGACAGGCTGACACAAACGTGTCTTCCACGAGGTTGTGTGTGTCGGTCAGATCAACCGAAAAGCCACCTTTTTGATTTCTTGCAAGGATTTTTAAGGTTAATTAAAGCACACTACACCACACTCTCCTTCATCTCTCGCCTTGCCTTGCCGTCCCCTACCTACTCGTCGTAAGCTTAACTGAGATCTGGAAAATTAGTAGACGTTTAAATTAACAGTTCTCCACCTCCACTACTTACACTAACCATTAGAGCAAACGGACTTTTCGGAAACTTTCGGTTGGTATGCCGCTTCAACCATTTCCGGTGTTACAGCAGTACCCCTGGAGGATTTTCCAATCACAAAACAAGTGTGACGTGGAAGCCAAAAATAGAAAAGTGTGATCAGACCGCCCAACGTCCCCTCCCCTCCGGCTTTGCCTCTACGAGAAGGATCCCCAAACCAACATGGAAGGCAGTCGCATCTGAAGCTCCTGCGCAGGATCTTTCTCTCTCTTTCTCTCTCTAGGAAAAGAACCTGGGATACGTCTCCTTCTGCCCTCGCTGTAGCCGTGGGCCAGCAGACGTGGAATGTTGGGAAAACGTGGTGGGTGCAGGGAGGGAGGGAGGTAGGGGAGGAAGCAGTGGGATGTGAAGGAAGACCGCAGCAGCTTGCGTACCATACTGCAGCATGTCACCTGGAGTAGCAGCATAAACGGCCTGCATGCGGCGCGGGGAAGAGACGGCGGGGCAGGTCTTCCAAACTTCCATGCGTGAAAAAAGAACAACGTTGTCTCAAGTCCCGTCGTGCTGCTTCGCCTCGCCACTACCTGAAACAGCAAACATGGCTGGCAATTCGTTATCAGATGGCCCCCGATTGTCCCTTGCCAGTCGATGATTGGCTATGTCGCTGTGATTGAAGAGGGAGTGCATACATACGGTTAAGCTTTTACTCCGGAACTCCCCTTGTACCTCCGTACTATATATCCATATCCCTTGAGTCTTGCTTGAGACCGGAACGTTCCCAGCCTCCATGAATCCACAAAGTAACAGACTTGTTGATGCCGGTCGATATCATTTGCTACAGTACTGTAGTCCGTGGAATACCCTGCCTCTACTGCCGTGCAGGCCCAAATGATTTGTACCCCCGTAGCTCTTGGCACTCACTTACAGTACTAGCCAAGCCCAGGGCCCCAAACCCCGGTTAGCCACGCCACGCCAAGAGGGACCAACATTCGAGGCGAGGCTGCCCCTCCTCTCCGCCAATTCTTTTGGCCTCCGAGATCTGCAAAATTACTGCTTGCTTTGCGTGCCAACTTTTTCCTAGAGCCCTTTAAATAAGAACTACGGCAAGAATGCGGTTCAGCCGGGGGACTGAACCCATTTGAATACTTCTATATCCTTGATTAGCTTCATGTGTGGTGCTAGCCGGTACTGCTTCATCCTAGCTGCCGGGGGGGGGGAGGAAAGCTTCCCCCATTCTTCCCATATACCAACTCGATTTAGACAATCTGAAAGGTGCTTATAAGAATACCCGGGAGGAATTGAGTTAATATACTCCGAGCATTGACTTAATGCATTAAACTGGCGTTGGCCCTAGCAATGCGTCATTCGGCGGAACGTTCTCCCAAGAATGCCTTACCTTACCATACATACCATATTCTTAATGCCGAGCACGAACGACGGACGACAGAAGCCCGCCGGAATTCCAGAATCACAGATCTCACTCTTCCTCTGTTGTCTATCTCAAATCATGAGGCGAGCTTGGTTGAAAGTTTGTGTATTAAGTATTGCCGTATAAATGTGTATTCGTGATTCGTCTAGTTGTTCGCCCAAAACACCGTCGCTAGGTCCAAAATAACTTTTTCCGTTCTTCAAAAAACCCCATCTCACCACCCCGGAAGTAAAGATGCCCCCCTTTGCCGCCTCCATAAGTTTGCGCGGTTGACCCAATCCCGCCCTAGTAGCCATCCCCAGCGCTCCAGTATGGACTGTGAAAACTCCCACGACATTTCATTCAGAGGATCGTCTCCCCAGATGATCAGTTGCCCAACATCCTCCCGTTCTAATCCCGTGACGCCGATCTCTGCAATAAAACCCTGTGCTGCATCGGATCCTGCCTGCAGCAACCGCTCGCGTAGAGACGGCGATGCTATCATGTCGATTCCCCAATAGTGCGGCGTCTCGAGTTGCGCCTTGCTTGGCTTTAAAACACTTGGCAGGCTATCACTCAAAGACCGTAAGACTGCAAGATGCCTTTCGGGATTCGCGATGATGGATGAATCCGAGTAGAGTGGCCGGAAAATTTGATTGATTTCTGCTCTCGCTTTGTTTCGATCGTATGGTACCAAAGACATGCTATCGAACCCAGTATTAGTTTTGCTGAAATCCCATCAACACTTCTGCTACTAACCGTGACTGCTGAGGGACCGGCCTCTGTTGGCCTGGCCCCTGAGGAGCTTGAACCTCGGCCGATTGAGGCATATTCATAGGCTGAAAAGGGGGTCCCATGGTAGATCGAGAACTTCGAAACCCTGATGACTCAGGTGAGCTTTGTGAATTATGACGGAGGCCGGATGGATGTACCATTGAGTAAGGCGAAGTGGAGAGAGCAGATGGGTCGGTGTATGCTTGCATGGGCGGGGATAACATCGAAGATGTCAAAGAGAGAGCCCCCATAGGCATCATGTCTGAAGCCAGGGTTGCTGGAGGACTACCAGTGCCCGACAATGATGTGCCTGAGACGGAGGGGGAGAGTGAATATGCACGTCCCTCATTTGAGAGCGAAGGCACGTTTATTGATGCGGGCATAAGGCTGTGAGACGAAGGCGTTGAAGAGCCATATAGCTGTGCTCTGAGAGTTTCATTCTCTCTCCGCAGCTCGTCATTTTGATATCGTAGACGCTCGATCTCTTCTGATTGCTCAGAGCTCTGTTCCTTTTGCGCCTGCTCGAGATTCTTAAGATGGTCCTTCCTTCTACGACCTGAGGCATTCAATTAGTTTGTGCGCGTGCGGGAAGTGATTATCTGGTGAAAGCGTACGGAATTCTCTTTGAGCGAGTCGGTTGTACTGGAAATCCAGGTTAGTTGTGTCTCGGGAACATGAAGTTGTATGCATATATGAAAGTGCATACCTCGCGCTTGCGCTCTTCTTTGTCTGCTGCTGAATCCATGTTGTAAGGGAGAGAGTATCGTCTCGAGTGCTCGGTGACGGTTTGAAGAGTCATCGTGGGACAGTGGAGGACTTTTAAGGCTCTGGGGATATATTCGAGCATACAACGGTTTTAATAACTGAATCCTGCAGCAGGGGATGGGGGTCAGATCATATACCCTGCTCCGTGCCCGTGGTCCTGCAGCCACGCTTTCTAATCTGCACCCACCTCCCCTCCCCCCCGCTAGCCTCAATGCATGCCCTTTTGGGAGAAGAGGGTGGCTGTTTTCCTTTTTAGCTTAGCCTCAGCCTTGGGGACCTACATTTACTACTACTGCCATCCTGGTGTTGGAACGTCGAAATTAGGACGGCGTCACTGCGTCAGCTTGATCATCCCATGGATCATTTCTCCCATGTTTCTTTTTGGCAGTCGAAACCTGATGTTGGACTTTCAGACGACTTACTTACTGACCATCCAGCGCACACCGCTCGCTCACTGCTACGTAGCTTCAATCTTTCGACACGAGAATTTACTTGGTAGATAAGTCAGCCTAGCCCAGCCCAGCCCAGCCTTCCTCAGTTCAAGGCTGGTATCAAGGCTGAGCCTTTCCGCCGTATACGCCGTACGGACTTACTTGAAGTAGAAGTAAATTGCGCGTCTATGTAGGGCTAGCTGCGCGTAGATCTCCCCTGCCACGAGACCATGGGCCTTGAGTTGAGGCTGTTTCCGAGAGGTGCACCACTACGGTACTGGAAGTTTAAATGTCCAGTGTATAGTGTATCCAATCCTGTGGGGGAGCGTCATGATGGCCCGCCCGTACGCCGCACCCGAGCATAGAGAAGCCCGTCTTCCATCCGAGAATAGAGTTGTATTTTAGTGTTGAGCTCTTAGTGCACAAGACGATGTACTCCGTACTCTGTGAGAGATACGCCTTGCCACTCGGTTTCTCTTCACAGATGTTGGGCTAACATGTTAAGAACTTGGAGTCCAATCATCTGATGAAGTTTCTTGGAATATTAGAAGTATACATGGATAGTTGTAGTTTTAGTAGGACACTTGTTCTGCTATCAACATTTATCAGGCGGTAAAAACTGCGGAAGGGGAAACTTGGTGACTACAGTACTAGTACCCATGAAGGTACTGCTCGTGCTGTATCCATACGGAGGTATTTTCCACCAGCGGGGATAGAATGGCTGTTGCTGCCGAAAACAAAGGCAACGGCCAGGCCAGGCCAGTCACTACAGGCCGTAGTTCGTAGTTCGTAGTTCGTAGTTCGTAAATCGTTACCAATTAAATTAGCGCGACGACGCCCCAGATACTGTGTTTACTTCAGTACAAGTGCTGTATACAGTGGGTACTTAGTGAAACATGAAACACCTTTCCAACTCCAATTAATCCTATCCAAACATATCGAGTACAGTACACCAGAAGGCGTAGTGGCTGTGTAGCCTTGCTGTCTCCAATGGACCGTTGAAAGAAGGTGGGAGGTGGGGTAAAGGAATAGAGAACAACAGAGAAAGCCTCATAGGATCACCGTTCGGCGAAGACACTGCGTGCCGTACAGTACGGAGTACGGGAAGTACTGGACTGTAGTACAGTACCGTGGACTGATACTGATCCGCCATGTTGGTTCGTGCGATGTAACCGACGAGCCAACCCAACCAAGCAAGCCAAGAACCCAACACCAACCAACCCAACCAACCCAACTGCAGCATAAGCAGCATAAGCAGCAGCAGCAGCAGCTTATTACAGTATTACAGTACAGGAAAAACGTGGGAGCCAGGCCAGCTCCACTTCTCCGCCTCCGCCTCCGCCTCCTCTGAGGAACGATAATTAAATAATTATTGTTCTAGAAACATGCCTCCCATACGTACTGTACCTGTAACTGTAGGGGTAACTAACTTTAAATTTACATGTATTACTTCAGCGATGAACCGACTCGTTTAAGCTTCGATGGTGGCTCAGAGCTACCCTACCGTAGGCCCTCCAGCCTAGGTAGGTAGGCTAGATGTCCCGCCGAGTAAAAGTGCCGGTAACTTTTAGCGCAAGGCAAGGCGGTTTCAAATCAATGGATCGTAGATTACTGCGTATAGTATTTACGGTGTAGGTTAAGTTAGGTACTCCGTAAATTGGTACTGTACGCGTTCTATATCAGTCCTCGACAGGACGTGCGGTCTCGTACGATAGCCTTAATCTTGTTTAAGCATAGCATTACTCCGTAGCGTACCTACCTAGGTATGTAGGCCCAAGACCGTGCGTACAGGACTGTACAGTATACAGTACTCCGTACTGTGCAGTACTGTACTTTGTTCTGTACGGAGGTTTTGCTGCGTTGCTGACAATTTAAAGCGGATTACTCATCGCATTACTCACTCGGTACAGTAAAGAGACGGGAGCCAAGCGCAAGCCGGCTTTCACCCTCCGAGTGCTTCAGCCTTCATCTCGTTCCCCGCGCCTGCGCCTGCGCTTGCCCTTAATTACTTATGTTTCTCCAGGGTAGGCTCAAGTGCCGTGCCGCTGGTAGAGGGGACCCTTTCTCGAAGGATGATTCTTTCAACAAGGTCCCTCCGTATCGTAACCAGTGATATCGTGCGGACTCTACCGTTAAGAAAAGAGCACTTCCTGAATGAAGCTTGCGAAGGATGGTTGGAAATCAAATAATAACTGGAGATACAAAAGATCCCTGTGTCTACTGAATTAGTAGTACGAGGTGGTTTAAAGTTGAACTTGGCGTAGCTTGGCGTATATACTACCTATTTCGTACTTAGGGAAATTCCCATGCTGCGAATAGCATCATATTTCGCCGTTTCCGCCACAGAACTCGCCAAAGGCCTTGGCCTTGGTCTCGACGCAGGGATCCAGGAACATATTAAATACAATCTCTCGGGTTCGAGTAGATTCTGCAAGTGCTAGAGGTAGGTGTTTCTAAAACAGGCGATGAATAGTTAGTATAGAAGGGTGTTCGACGCCATGGCGCACTTGCTTAATTGACTTCGTTCTCTTCGGCGATTTCAGGGACTTAAACGGCGATATTCAGATGGTGGAGCAGGCTTTGTGTTCAATTGTCATTAAGTCTTGTTCCTGGAACTTTTATTGAAACCAACGCCACAAACGTCAGATGCCAGCTGTCTCTAAGCGTTGAGGCTGAGATTATGTACCGCTGTATCTTTTGGTATGACAGGCTCTGCTGGCTGTGTAATCGCATCTCATCATCATGAGAAGGTTGCTTCTCTGGGAATTTGTGGGGCTTCCAGAAGGCAGTGTTTGAGTCTACGCCTCCTGCGCCCATCTTCGTTCTCTCGGAGGTTTTTCTTTCTCTGCTGCAGCCCTGCTGCCATCTGTCTCTGCTCGCCATGCCCAGTACTCCCCCAATCGAATCTCTGCGTATGATGCGTAGTCGAAGTCAATCTGCGATATGGTAGCTTGGATCAGGGCCCAGATCCCCCAGTAGAATCCAGGAATTCCACGGAAAGTATCTACCTCCTCAAAGAGCCTATTGACTTCGGCTTCTTCGTCAACATCCTTATCGTCACCTAGATGAGCAAAGTAGCTTCGTACATATTCACGAATGAAGTCACGTCGCTGAGATTTAGTTGGCAGCAGACCATGCTCGCACTCAAATCCACCCCACTCAGCAAAATGGTTGGAGATATCGAACGCGGCAGGAGAGGGTGTTGCATACTCGTAATCGATGAAACTGACAGTTGCAGGCTTATTGGGCTCCGTGACTCCGGCAGGGCGTGGCTGTATGATCACATTGCCACTCAATAGGTCGCAGTGAGCGAATACCAGCTAGCGAAACGTCAGCACAACTCAAAAAAGTACATGCAATCCTTCAGCCATGGTTGTTGAAATGCCTTCAATGTCCTCATTGGCCACCACCAACACTCTGCACAAGCAAGGGAACACTCACACTATCTTTCCCCAGACCCGGGCGATTACTGAATTCGCCAACCAGACGCCTTAACTCCTTCTGCAAGTTGGCTTGTCTGGTCTTTTCGGCTTCGGATGTAACTGGAAGTGCATATATCCACTTTTGCATGACTGTCCAAACATTAGGAGCAAGCTTTCCGGGTGCAACATTGTCAATTGCTTGCTGCAATGCTGGATCCTTCCTACTTGGAGTTGGTGCAGGGATCCCGAGCTGTTCACTTCCTGTGACCTCTGTCGCTAGGGGCTCTCGAGAGGATGGTAGACAGGGAACAACAGCGTGCCATTCTGCCAAACGTCTAGCAACTGCACGCCAGATGTCTTCTTTCCGTAGATCCGCTGGCTGTGTCACACTTCCTCGAATGAAACGATACAGCATCCCATTATGAAATCGAGCTAGTAATTGGGGGGCAAGATTGTGCTGCATGAGCAATTCATGATTTTGAGTCTCCCGCTCACGATCAATTATCAGAGAGGTACCCTGGCCATATGCTCTCAGCAGAACGGCCTCACTATCTATCTCCTCCTCCGATAGTCCTGGTCTCTTGTTCACGAGCTTCAATAACGTATTTGTGATCCCATCTGTAAAGCGAACTAATTCGACCTTCCCACCATTATGCTCCCATTCTGGTCTGAGCGTATAGATAAGTCGCAGAGCTGAGGTGTTTGAGTCGGTTTGATTAAAGCTGAGAGGTATGAATCGAACCTTTCCAGCTTCAGATTTGGCCTCTGAAGCTGTTGCCATGTTGTTGACTTTCGGGAGTAATGAGGGGAGAGAGTCGGTGCAGGCTGGTGAATGCTGAAATATGTTAGATCATAGTCTTGAAGGAAGAGGAGAGGAAGCACTTACTAGCTATGGCGCTTGAGTAGAATACTGGAAATGAAACACCAGATAAGCACCCAAGTTGACGGAGTTGAGTTCAAGTGGTTATCTGGAAAGAGGTCCCAATTGCGTCATACGACAGGTTCTGAAGAATTGCGGAGAAACGTTCCTGGAACCACGTATCCTGGCAGGCGCTTGGCAAGGGTGTCGTAGAACAGATGATAGCGTTGTGTCGAGAGATGTAATAATAATTGCGGTATCTGGTGTTACTTGAGAGGTGGGGGAGAAGTTGCCAGGTGGGGTTGTTGAGAAAAGTCTTCTACTGCATGTGCATGTACTGAATGCGTGAATGGTCTTCGTAAAGTGACTCCAAGTAGCCAGCTGTAGCTCGTAATTAACAATGGGAATGCGTGAAGGTTTGGACAAGACAATAATAAAGTGAAGTGGATAATAAATAAACCAGTCCAGTCCACGCGGCTATGACAGAAGCAGGGCAGGGTCGCGTGTTCCCTGAAAAAGACCCTGACTCGGGTGTAGCCGCAGAGATGTACTCCGTAGAGGGCACTCGGTCACGTGAATATAGCTCCCAAAGCTGAACTCCATGTTGGTGTCTTGGATGCTGGCTAGCCAGGCTAGGTCTGTATATTTTATAATTTTCTATGTTGATTGATCACTCTCCGGTAGGATCCGGCGTCTTCACACTCTGGTGATAAAATATAGACGGTCACATGACCTTACACTGGGCAGTACCTGCTTTATCTACAGTAAGCATTCCCAAGCACTCTTCGAAGTATCACAATGTTAGTAACATAGTTTGAACCTCAAGTGAATATAGTGGCAGGCTCATGAATAAGGACTGCATCTATTATTACTAAAGTTCAATTGCCTATCATCACTCTTATCAGCAACCTCTTATCACAATATATGCACTATAGTACTCCTGGTGGCTTGAATAGATAGCTTTCGGGAGACTTTAGTTATCTACGCTAAAGAGAGGTCAGGCTCAATATCGATGTCTACTATTATGTCTTCTACTATTCTTTTCCTTCCCTGGAAGACAGGCAGAGACAGTCATGTCTCAAGACGAGCAAGCCAACGAACAAACTTGGCTCCTGGACCCCAGAGTAGCTGATTTGAGTGGACACAGACGCGGTAGCACAAGGAGCAATGACGTTCAGCTAGAAGATGCCTTCTCAGTTATATCCTCACATTTGTCCAGAGGAGAGCGAGCTCTAGCAGAAACTGCAATAGGAGAGCGCCTGCCCTACAATGATTACACAACCATTGACTGGCTACATGATCTTGTCAGAATTCCAAGCCGATAAACGCGTTTCATACTGATGTCTGATAAAGATCAAAGATTCGTACCGCTATAGGGCCATAAGGTCCAACAAAAGCCTCAAGGGACGTTTTCTCGCCGTCTGGGACTCGTGTCAAGGATGGGTAGCAGCTTCATTGATTGGCATCGTCACAGCCCTCGTAGCCTTTCTTGTCGGTGAGCAGCTCAATACCTACACAATACCTACATATCCTCCCATTTGGCACTTTCCAACACTGACCTTCTACCAAAGATATCGCTGAAGCCACCATCAGCGACTACAAGCTTGGATATTGTTCATCGAACTTTCTCAAGAACAGAGAATCATGCTGTATCAAGAAGATCCCCCCGACCGGGGTCATGGACAACGTTGGAGAAGACTGCCTGGCGTGGAAATTCTGGTCTGACAATTACTGGGGGAGATTTGGGACATACGTTGGCTTTGCTCTACTTTTCGGTATCCTCGCCGGAGCCGTGACAATGACCACAAAAGCCAACCTTCCAACCGCAAAACAACATGACCAAGACCGAGATGCAGAAGGTGACTTAGGTCCCCCCACTGGCAAATCTATGTACATGGCAGCTGGAAGCGGGATTCCAGAAATAAAGACTATCTTGTCCGGATTCGTCATTCCCCATTTTCTGGATTTTAAAGTACTCCTGGTCAAAGCCGTAGGTGCGACATTCGCCGTTGCAACCGGAATGTGTTTGGGGAAAGAGGGGCCATTTGTCCATATATCTACTTGTGTGGGATACCTCGTTTCGAGTTGTTTTCCTAAATACAAAGATAATGGAAGAAAAATGCGTGAGATGCTGAGTGTTGCCTGCAGCTCTGGTCTCAGCGTCGCCTTTGGTGCTCCAATAGGTGGTGTTCTATTCTCTTACGAGGTGAGTTGAGTGCATTCTATCTTTCCTAGGATTGCACTAACGATATGTCAGGAAATCAGCACATACTTCCCTCGCAAGGTCCTGTGGCGTGCTTTCCTCTGCTCTTTGTTTGCAGCAGTTGTACTCAAAGCTCTGAATCCTAACGGAACAGGCAAGCTGGTTCTTTTTGTAAGTGACCTTTCGCACTTTGCCATATTATTACTCGCCGAATTTATGAGGTTTCGGAGGTTGTGTGATTTCCAGAAATTCTCCGATTCAGTAATACTGATTTGAGAACTTGCAGGAAACTAAATACGGAGTCAACTACCTCCCAGAGCACTATCTAGTTTTCATATTCCTCGGCGTAATAGGAGGGCTCTTCGGCGGCATCTTTTGCAAAGCCAACGTCCTCTGGTCTAAAACCTTCCGCAAATACTCCATCATCAGCACGAACCCAGTCCTCGAACTCGCCCTTGTAGTCCTCGTCACAGCCCTCCTCCAATACCCAAACCCCCTAACCCGCGAGCCGGGCGACGTCATAATTAAGAACCTCCTCGTCGACTGCCGGAATCCCGAAGCATCGTGGGTCTGCGCCCAAGAAGCGCAGGAATACAAAGGCCGCTACTACGGCTGGCTCGTCTACGGCACGACCGTGAAACTTATCCTCACAATCATAACTTTCGGCTGCAAAGTCCCCTCAGGAATCATCATCCCGGCCCTAGACGCTGGCGCTCTCTTCGGCCGGCTGATCGGGCAAGCGATCCCCAACATCTCGCCAGGGATTTTTGCCATGGTTGGCGCAGCGGCCTTTCTGGCAGGCGTCTCGCGCATGACTGTCTCGCTCACAGTCATCATGTTCGAACTCACAGGAGAAGTAGACTACATCCCACCCTTCATGATCGCGATCCTAGTAGCGAAATGGGTCGCGGATGCGTTGAGCAGTGAGGGCGTGTATGACCTTGCGCAGACGGTATTGGGACATCCGTTCTTGGATCCCGAGCATGCGTTAGGGATTGTGCGAGATGAGGAGAGTTTGGTGGAGGAGCTGATCCCGCCCGAGCGGACGATGCGAGAGATTACTGTTGATGTTGGGTCGGAGTGCAAGGTTTCGAAATCGCTGCTGTCGACTAAGCTTTCGCAGCTTAAGGCTAGGGGACTCATGGATGCGGGGCTTGTTCTGGTCGATGGCGATGGGATGTTGCACGGGTATCTTGCAGAAGGAGAATTGGATTTTGCTATACATGAAGATGGCGTGCTCAAAGATGACGAACCGGTCGACTTGTTGCAGGGTCCCCTCTCCGCATTCGTTGATCGGACACCTTTGACGATCTGCGCTAAAGCACCAATGGAGTATGCTGCTGAGATGTTTGGGAAACTGGGACTCCGGCATCTCATTGTGGTCGAGGAAGGGACTGCGAAAGTTGTTGGTGTGATTATTAAAAAGAGGCTGGTCTTGTATCTGGAGAATCTGCAACATTAATGGCATCGTAAATTACACGCTTTTTGTCTTTAGCCTTTATAGCAGTATAATAAAATTGAGCTGTTAGTATGGTTCGATCCCTTCAGTTTGATACTAGGGCCAAAGCAATCAGCTCAAGCAAGGGTCTACAAGTCCAAGTTTTGTTCAATTAGACCTAGGATTGAAAGCTTTGAGCTCATCTTAGATCTATCAGCGTAGGGGATACTGTGAGAATTAAACAAACTAGGAAGAAGAAATCTTGCTCTTGAATCATTATTCATTGAGTCATAAAGCCATACATAACAATATACCACTAAAACCACAGACACACCGCAACAACCACAACAGCCAGCCCTAGCCAATTATCATCTACGCTCCTCGGCGCCGAACCACTATTCGAGTCTTTGAAAGGAGAGCTATTCGTCGAGTCTTCCAATTGCGCAGAAGAAGTCTTACTAGCCCCTTTCCCACCAGAGCTTGTCGATGCAGGCCCTACACTTGTAGATGCCGTCTCGGTGCTCAAATAGCTACTGCTTACTGCTACTGCTCCTGCGCTTGAGTCGGTCGACGAAGCAGGGGTCGATGTAAACGTTGACGCAGATGGGGATGTCGTTCTCGTTGACGGCGAGGGCGAGCCAGAAACCGTGCTTGTTCTTTCCATCGTAATCGTAACCGGAAACACAAGTGTCAACGTCGACTCACCCTGCGTTGTAGTAACCGTAGCAGTCGATACAGAATGCTCGATGTAATCCGATGACCCCGAAGTAGTAACCGCTGCACTCCCACCCGTTTCGCCGGCCATCGTAACCGTCGTCGTGACCCGACTTGCCAGACTACTCGCCCGAACCTCCGCATTCCGCATAGCAGAATCCGGAATCGGCGTCCCGGCAATCTGACAAGCTAGCTGCAGTGGCATGAGCAGCGCGTCGTTGTCTAAGCTGTCGTCGCAGTTGCCGTGCGTGCATGTGATGAGATCTGGGAGGAAGTTTCCTGCCGAGGCCCGGCATAGACATTTGATATCTGAGACTGAGCAGTTTTCGTCGTCGGATTGGGTTATGCAGTTTTGGACGCATTGTGGGAGCGAGGAGATGAATTGCGAGGAAGCGTGGGGTAGTATACAGAGGGCTAGGATGGTGGAGTGAAAATGCCAGGACAGCATTTTGTTGCTTGCAATGAGCTGATTTCTGGATTCCAATAAGATGAAAGATAATGGAAAGTGATTATTGTATGAATAAGAAGCGTGAATTGAGCGAAAACATGCCCTTACTCCGAAGTTATCGTAGTCTCATCATGCTTTTGGTTGATGAGATGTGGCTGGTGCAGGGCTCAATATGTAAGGCACAGCTGCCTACTAATATTCTTCCGAGACACATATTGTGGCAAATGGGTATTTCCATCTTCCTATGAAAATTGAGAGACCTGCAGTTGCGGATACGTCAGGATACTTGAACAGCTCTTGCTGCCCTGTTTTCGATGCATTTGGGAAGCGCGGGGTCGATCGCACAAAAATGCTTGAATTCGATTTGCAGGCAGAAGGTGTGGCGGTGCACAGCCACAACTTGGAGACTGCGCCCAGTCGGGACAGGATTTCTGTTGGAAAATTCATATTGACTACCGCTGGGTGCCGTATAAATTAGGATACCTAGTGCCCCTGGGGCTCTACCTAAGCAGCACTGGATTATAATATGCCAGGCGGCGTAGGACATTAAAAGTCAACCATGTTGAGCACCGCTTTGATCTATCCAGTATAAGAAGCCTCGGAATACTAGCGCTATACAGGTAATAGCTATAGACCTAGGGTAATATTAAAGGTGGAGGGCTATAGTGCGGGGTGGGGCACTATAGCAATTTATACGGTATATAGTAAGGCTCGGAGCAAGCAATCTCCTTGAACTAGAAATCGAAGGCGTGGATGAACAATATAATGTAATGATTGACACTCTTGTTGAAGTCTGTGGGAATGCTCTGTGAATGTTGAAACATTGACCTCGAGCGTGATCGAAGATAAACAGAAATCAGAACGCAGGTGTACCAAAAGCAACCTTCTCACTTGAGATTTATATCTAGAAACCAGGACCTAGAGTGCGAATCTCGATTCCAAATCAAATTTCGGCAAGCCTTCCAGAAAGCACCACTCGATTCCACCAAAAATCTTCAATTGAGAGTGTTAGCAGCCGGGGACGGCGAATACTTCATCAAGAGAACCGTCCTAGAACTTCCAGGAGAATGGATTTCCTCCTTAGTAACAACATATCCAGCTCTCTCGTAGAGGGCTTTGGCAGCAGGGTTGTCTGCATCGACCACTATAGTTCCGGCAAACGTCTTTCCAGTCCTTGAAGCTTCTTCAGACCCAAACTTGACAACTTTCTCTATCAGTGCTTTGGCAACACCTTGTCTTCGAACTTCAGGGAGTGTGAACATTCCATTGACACGCCAATGTGACTCCTTTAGATCCTCGGGAATTTCATCATCCAGCGAGTTCCAAGGATTACTGGAAGCGGACGATCTGCTAGACCGTCAGATCGATATTACCCTTTCAAACAGGAGATCAAAAGCTGTGGGGTACAAATGCATCGAAGTACAAAAATGTCAAACTACATCTCGAGGTGATCACAGGAAGAAGCACGTACTCATCTGGGCCAAATGGGAGGGGGCCAACTGTTGTCAATGACCCAATAACGCGACCTCCTTGAAGAGCTAGAAACGTGACTGCTTTAGGGTTTGCCAGACGGTCGTACCAAGTCTCATCGGTGAAGGCTCTCTCTCTCTCGAGGGTCGAGCCAAATGCTTCGGGTGCAACCTTCAAAGAGAGGAGTCGGAACTCTTTATAGCGTTCCACAAAAGTATGAATACTTTCATCATCCCGAGAGACCTGGACTTTCTCGAACGGCATGTTGTAGAAAGAGAGAAAGAAGGAGGAGCAAGTAACACGCGCAAGTATTTCAAGGGGTTGACTGAAGAGTGGAGTGGCTGAGTTGCGCAAGGAACTATTACTGTTGCACAAGCAAGCACTGGCTATGTTTCTGAAGGTACTTGAACAGTCCAAGTAGATACCGGGTCTACTATGTACCACTTGATCGGTTGTGACTCTTGTGTGGCTTGTCACGTTGGAGGTTGAACAGAACTGCCCGCACTGCAAGGTTATTTCGGGCTGTGTCAGCTGTGTGCCAGCCCCACTTGTCTCACAGTTGCGTTGCAGCGACCACAAGGCTGCGCGCATACAGTACAGTACCACCACACACACACATGCAGCAGGTACTGTACATGCAGTTGGAGGCGCTTACAGTAGTACACGCCTGGTCTTGGGTCAAAAGGTACATATTCACCATGTGTTCCCTTTCTTCACTCCTCCCTCAAAACATCTGTGGCAGCATCATTCACCATGGCCGGATCTGAGAAAGGCGCCTTCGAAGACTACGACAATGTCGCGGTATACGAGAAGAGTGAGGAGCTAGCCCTCAGCGCGTCGACCAAGAACTTTGTCGTCGAATTCGGGCTGGACGAGGCTCGAATAGCTTTCGATTTGGATGAAGAGCGTTTTAAGAGTCTATTGCATACTCCTCAGCCATCAGACCGTCGGCCTGTACGATGGATGTAAGAAGCTCTTTCCGCCTTGCTTACTATGTTCACTGCTGACCACACGCTTTGCTAGCAACATCTGGGCACCGAATCTACAAGAGAAACAAGTGATGCTTCTGGGCGAAAAGTACCAATTCTCTCGAAGGCTCCTTGCCATAATCCTCACGGAACCAAAACAAAAGCCGGAGGCTGCGCAACAAGATAAACATGCATTTTGGCCCCTGTTCCCCAAAGACGACCCCGAAGCTGGCGCGAAGAGTCTTGATGAATCCAGGGCCAGCACAAGTAGTCATAGCAGTTCTTTTGATCATTATACGATTGCGGATCAGATGCCAAATTACCATGCTATTGACTATGGAAGACGCTGTAAGTTTGGATGCGCTTGTAGTAGTTGGCATGGGCTGATTTTGTGTCTAGTCATATGTATTGGTGCCAATTGGATGCACAAAGAGAAGCATGATCCGGCCGAAAAACCTACAGATGATACGGTAGTGCTGGAGGGGAAGCAGCGTCGGTTGTACTCCTGGTTGATACTATGCAATGATAGTAAGGATCACATATATGGTACGGTCCGAAGCACCTACTGACCTTTCCAGATACAGTTATTTCTCTTCAAGAGAACCCCGGAAGACTAGACGAGGAGGACCTAAAGTCAACGCGTTTAAATCTGCTTAGCGTCTTGAAGCAGCTTTCAAAAGTGAAAAATGACTCCACAGACCCCCTCTCCATGCAGTCGGTTCGGCAAGCTTTGGAAGGCCTGGATATTGATGATCCTGGATCGGAGGGCTCAAGTAATCTATTCTACTATCTCTTTGATGACTGGCGCGCTGTCTACTCTACTGTAGAAGTATTTGGCATGAAACTGAAAAGCTTGGTACGCTCCACAATCTTCTTTCATCCTGAATTCCGCTAACTATTCATAGCAAAAAGAAATCTTTGACAGTACAGTAAGACATGCTTGTTCCCCTGTAAATCTAAATTGTACTGACATCTACAGACCAAGAAGTCCTATGACATGCCTGACATTGAAATTATCCCCCGACTCCACGTCCTCGGCAGCCAAATCCGACAAATGCAGCACGTCTACGAAGGCTACAAGAACCTCGTGCAACGAATCCTTGAGCCACCCCGAACAGCAACAACTAATGGCTACGGCTTTGCAACTCCTCGCAGCATGAGCATGAGCCTAAGCGCCATCGGACCGAATGTATCAGTTGAAAAAGAAAGCCCTGTAGTAGTAGCAAGATCAGCGCGAGCTCGGTTTGAGCGACTGGGCGATAGATTACAGCTCCTGATTCTCAGCCAGACGAAAGAGTTCTTGGACGAAAAAGACGCGCTAAGGAATACCGTAAATTTCCCCCTCCCCTCCCCTCCCTTCAACTTCAACCTTCACTGACACGCATACCCTAGTACTTCAATATCAACGCACAAAAAGACTCCAAAGCCACAGCTCGCCTCTCCCGCGCCGCCACCCTGCTCGCCAAACTCTCCGTTGTCTTCCTGCCCGTCAGCCTCATGACATCCTATTTCTCCGTGCAAATCGACGACCTGCAAGGCGTGTACACGGCCAAGCAGTACTGGTATGCGTTTGCGGTCATTATGAGCATCTCGGTGCTGGCGCTGTTTTTCTTTAGCAGGCTGTTGATGTGGTTTACGGAGACGCTGGATGCGACGACGAAGCGTTGTGGGAAGTGGTTTCGGGCTCAGGTCATGGCGAGGGTAAGGAAGGGTCGTGGGGTCGAAAATTAGGGTGATGGGATGGGATCTGCGTGCGGAGATGTTGTAAGATTTGAGAGTTTGCTTTTTGTTGTATTCTTGCGGATTTGGCGTAAATAGGGGGAAAGGGATTATATACCATGATGTTGAATTGTATTGGGATGGGTTGATTTTAAAATGTCATTTTCTTTTATGAGCGTTCGAGCTAGATAGAGCTACTTGAGTGAAAGTTTCCAATTTTTCTTTTTCCGGAAAAGAGGTATGGGTTGGTAGGACATTTATACTAATACAACGAACCATTTATGCAGCAACATGTAAAGGCAACGATTTTTTTTATGATTATTCTAAAGTGCAGTAAAACTCAACGCTGTTTTAGTAAAATCAATGCTGAACATGAAATCTTTGTTGAAAAGGTCTTCTTGGTAAATCAACGCATATTTGTTCCCTTTCCCCAGTGAGATATATCCTATATGATAGAATGGATGTCCTCGTAAACCTAAAGATGATCGATCTGTGTAATCATATTGTCCTCGAGAGTGCTTCTCAAAGTTAGTAAGAAGTCAAAGATTCAGGAGTTTCGAACCGGGATAGAATGGATAATGGATGACTTACCTACGGTGGCAGTCATGTTGAACATCTGTGCCGTCTCCACCTAACGTGTTTGTGTACGTGGAGTAAGAGTTGTGTCGAGATGCGAGGAAGGTGTGAAGTAAGGCAAGTCTATCTTCAAATGGAATATTGTGCTAGCTGAAAAGAGTTGTGTGGTCTCGTCGTGTAAGATGGGTGTTGCTAAGGATGGGTGTTGTTAAGGATGGGTGTTGTTAAGGATGGGTGTTGTTAAGGATGGGTGTTGTTACAAAAGGGTAGGCTGGCCAAGTACGTGAAGCAATGCATGTGTGAGCTCGTCACACTATCGTCGAAGTCTTAAGCATTATTCAGGCCCTGAGCAGTGGCAGCCTTCTCAGCAGCTATTTCAGCAGCCTTGTCAGCAGCCAAGGCCGCACCCAAACTCCTCATCAGTTTCTCCGTTCCAGTTTCAGACACCTTCCCAAGTCAGCATTGAAAGGTGGGAATAAAGGCATACACTTACTGGAGACGGAGCCCGAGTCTCATCCTGCATCTCGTCAGCAATAATAGGATATTGCTGACTTCCAATTGGAGAGAGACCAGGCGATGCTTGCGCATTAGTAAGAGCCTTCTTGAGCGCATCTTCCATTCTTGCAGAAGCACGCTTGTGGGGCTTAGGAGCCTTCTCCTTGGGCTTACTAACTTTTCCTCGAGACTTTACGTCGCTCTGTGAAGTTCTAACGTTAGCAATAGTTGAAAAATGGTGGAAAGGGCACAACCTCCGCGAGTCGTATCTTCTTGGGCCGACCACCAGCGCCTTTACCACCCCGAGAACCCATACCGCCACGAGAACCTTTGCCCCTGCGAGAGCCTATGCCTCCGCGAGAGCCTTTGCCCCCGCGAGAGCCTATACCGCCGCGAGAGCCAGTACCTCGAGGCTTTTTGTTGCTTTCTTCTGGCTTTGTGCCCGGGGCAACCCCTTGGGCCGTAACCTCAAAGTCTTGTCCCGAACCTGACATATTAGAGCCATCACCCTCCTGACTTGCTTCATCGGCTAGTGAAGTGATTGTAGAATTTGACTCCTCCTCCTCCTCCAATGCATGACCATCTATAGAATCTTCGCCAAACCCGGCAATCTGATATTTGGGCACGTCAAATACAGCTCTCTTCTTAGGAACATCACTTGTTTCCATCAAAGAATTTTCTGTTAGCCCCCAGCTATCCCAATTCAAACCAGAGGCTATAGCCGATTGTACTGCCGCAGCCGAGGGTCTGGGACTGTTTGATGGGCCTGGATTTTGACGCGACGGTAAAGCCATGGCGGTTACAGGATCCCCCGGATACCGCAGACCCTGTCGATTGACCCTAGCCCTCTCTTGGGCCAGGCTAAAACCATTGCCCCCATCATGAAGGATATCTCTACCCAAGGGATATGATGGAGGTTGAAGGGTAAGTGAAGGTCCACGTTGGCCATTACCGTGAAGCCGACCAACCTTTTCAGGGCTCATGCGTGATTGACTATGCAAATGCGGCAAATCCATAATTTGACGTCGGCGTAGTCCAGTATAATTTTCCTGTAGACTTTGACCGCTATAATGTTCATTGTTAAATTCTGAGCCTCTGGGCAGCTCTTCAGACAACCTACTATCTCTTCCTCTGCTTATATCGTTTCTGTTGGCACTGTAGTCACCTTGTTCCTGGCGGGTATCTTGGAAATATTGGTGGGTTGTAGGCTGAGGCATGCCGGAATTACCAATTCTAGGTCTCTCAAAACCCCCTTGCATCATACCTCGAGGTTGATGTTCGTATGTCTCTTGGAAGCCCGAGTAGCGTGGCTGTTGGACTGGCTGCCAAAGTCCATATGCTAGGTAATCATGAGTAAACCACGGCGGCTTGGGACCATCAAGATCGCACATACCGGGAGCAGGCCGGCGGCCTCTACGCCTGTCTTGCATATCCTCGTACCCGTAGCTGGAAGGATCTGTCATCATAATTGGTCCTTGACGAATGTCCTGGTCCAGACGAACATTTTGCGATAAGGATGGCGTACGTGAAGGGGTGTAATCGTAATAGATGGCCTGACCACAAGATTGATTCGGAGGAATTCTTGATTGTTGATAGTAGTTATTTGAGTAGGAGCTATCAAAAACATCAAACGAAGATGGTTGCCGTTGTCGATCGTCTATTGAGGCATAGGGTAGGGTTTGTATCTGGTCAATGGGCATGACCGTCTGCTGGCCGCTATATGAGTGTACCCTTCGTGGATCCCGATCTTCGAACGTCATTATGCTGATAGACCGAGTTGAAGGAGGAGTATAGGTCTTTGTTTATCTTGGGAGGTATTCTTGTAGGCAACCTTTCACTTTAACTTGGAGGGAGAAGGTAATGTAGTTTGTGTTCGAACGTAGTTGCTATTATTCGAGAAGGAGGTCGTCGATCTGTGGTATTTGCTGAGCCAGATCTGTTATACGTTAGACATGATAGAAAAGGAGGAGTGTATTGGCATTGCCTCTATACTTCAAGACTGACTAATACGTCTCGCCTGACACTCCTGAACTTGAAGTTAAGGCAGCGGGCTCTTGACAGCGTAAGATCTCTTCAAGTGACGTCGCTGTCGTCGCTTTTGCGTACTATCATGTGTAGGTTTATTCGTGTTAGGCTGAGGCTTTGGATGCTTGATTCAGGAGGAGCTGGTTGCGACGAGAGCATAAATGCCGATGAGCTTCAACTGGAAGGCCCTGTGGTGGTCGTATAGGATTGCGGTGAAAGTGTCATCGAAGACCCTCGAGACTTGATAGAGAGAATTGAGCGTCAATCAGGTTTCGAGGAGGGTTGATTGGGTTGGAGCCTGTTGCGATAAGAGTGTAGATGTCGATGAGCGTCAACTGGAAGGCCTTGTGGTGGTAGTATAGAATTGCGGTGAAAGTGTTGTAGCAGAATTTTGAGATCGGGCAGAGAGTATTGAATGTAATTCGAATTTCGAGGAAGTGACCGTTTGCCTTTGTGATTAGGACGTTTCTTGTAGGTGTTTCGGACGTCAGACTCCTGCTCATTAAGAATCAGTCGCTGCAAGAGTGTGAGGAGAGGGGGGTTGTTGAGTTACCTCTGGATTCGCGCACCCTTTCTTCGTTTGGAATGATGTCTTGTGCTTGTATGTTCTCTTTGACCTTTCGCTGGGCTGCTATGTTAAAGATGCTGGATCAGGAGGCGCAAGATATGGTGATAGCATGTGGTGGTGTGGTGAAAGGAATGATAATTTCGAAAGTGACGCAGAAAAGTTTGAACGGCTCGGATTCTGCGACGATAGCTTTGTTAGCTCACTTTGATCACCCTTTGGATTGTTCTGAGGGAATGAGCAGCTACTAGGGATGTAGAGATATGCCAGAAAGCTACTACAAACATACATAGGAGGGGCAAAGAGAAGATTCGATAACACTCGGTCGGCGCCCGCATAGAGAACAGGCGTACTGGGAGAGTTAGAGAGTCGAGGTCAGGTTGGCAGAAGCTCTGTTTGTGCCTCGCTGTAGATAGATAGGAGCGCGTGCGCGTGGGGACGAGTATAGGTTGGCTTGTGGTGTTATCGTGGTGTTGTCGAGGTGGGCGTCGAGGAAGTTGTCGAGGTTGATCTCCGCGATTCTCTGCCCTGCTAGCTAGCACATCAGCTCCAACAAAGAGTCTATGTCCACCCAATCGTTAACTTCTTTCGGTGTCTAGATCCTTCTGCGAGACATGAAGATCGTACTGGTTTGTGATAAAGGCGCGTGGTTGTCGATGCCGGTTAAAGGTGAGGTGAGTGAGTAGATTTCGAGGAGGGGGCTCGCGAGAGGTGACGACACGGGGAGACTGAACGTCTATGATTTCCAGTAGTACCTCTGCCTCAAGAAGCTCTTGATTTCTCGAAGTTTGATAGCACAGATGAGGCAACAAGAGCTTGATTCTCACGTTTACCACGAGTCGAGTTGGTCTTAAATTCTGGACAAGCTCATTCCTGTGGGCGCGTACTTTACATTGAGAAGAGGTCACAACGCGGTAGAAGTCCTGTATGCAGTCCGCAGAGCTCCAAAGCTAGCCACTATAGTAGGTAAGTGGAGATGTTAAATTGATAGCTAATGCATACGAGGCTAGGAACGTCCGTGATGATTTGGACTTGAACTGTAGCAACACAAGATTGGCATGAGTTGCGTCTTGCTTACATTTACCTGTAGGGGTTGGTTGAAGAAGGCGAAGTCACGATTCTTAGAATTTGCATCAGATGGTCAAGCTTTGTAGAGAAAGAGACAATATCGTCGTTTTCTAACCCCGTCACTTGATCATTGTCGACTCATGAACTACTTTAATGATGTTTTTATACAAGAAGTGAAAGGGTGGCGTGAAAATACATGCATCAATAACTATCACTTAAACGGATAATCTGTTAGAATAACTAGCCTACTTAGTATTAAACTTAGTATTAAACAAAGTAGCAATTCAAATGATAGGGACATGAAACAATTTTATTATTAAAACGATAAGCCTGTAAAAAAAAGACATCTTTGATCACATAGATTGTGAAACAACAGGCTTGTAAAAATTATAGACTTGTGAAAATAGCAGGCGAGAAGGTCTCTACGCACCAGCGGCTATCTACCTGGACCTAGACAGTCTTGTTTATACACCACATAAAAACATAGCTCTATTGTACCTCACACGAGAAACGCCCAACCAAGATATAAAGCATACCAAACACCGTTCTAAACAAGAAAGACAACTACAAAAAGAAAAGCAGAGCATATAATACTTCTACACCAGTACATTCTTAATCACAATGGCAATCTTTAACTTGTTTGCTTAGATATAATCACACGATTGCACACATCAAAGAGCTTAGCTTGTAGGATTAACATGTTTAAGGGCAAACACTTTTTGATTTTACTTTACTATCTTTCTAGCGCGCGGTTTTGACAAAGCATATGGACTCTTTAGTGCTGAGAATCTGCTAAAAGCATGACTTAGTGAATAACATATGTTTCGGACAATCAGACCAGCAATTAATCACAATTCTGCACGTTTCCAGACGTTATTTAGATGATATTTTTATTTCACGAATGCAGTTTAAGTGCACACTGAAGTTTGTAGACTAGCACGAGCGTTGCGATAAAAAAACCAGTATCTTGCACGTCCTGTGACGAAAGAAACCAGGAGATAGTCCCCCTCACTTGAGATTTGGCATATGCTGGGAATAAGTTAAACAACGAAGAATGCAGCACATAGAAATTAGAAATGAGGCCTTGCCTAGCAGGTTGCTGGGAGGATAGCAAACTAAAGATGCACACATAAAACCCCTGATAATACGGCAATCTACCTTATAGCTGCATGTTTAACACTTGTACACAGTATTTATTACCAACCTGTGCTGCTGTGATACACAGTCATCAATCCTAACGGCATCATCAAAACTCCCAACGCCAAGCAATGCCCGCAATTTACCCAAACCAACTCCGACGAATGCCACGCCATACGAATGCATGCCGTCCACGCTCATAACTCATCATCATGGAAATCAACCGTTTCTGTATATTGTTCCCACGGATCGATTTGCAGAGGTTTATCGAAATTGTGTAGCTCTTCCTCTTCCAAAGTACCAACGAACGCGCGCCTAATGAAACGCAGCCAAACCTTGTTCTTCTCGTGTTGTCTATGATGTTTCTTATGCTTATGCTTCTTCTCTGTATTGACTTCGTCATCATAGCTGTCAGACTTGTTGGCGTCGTCTTCAAAGACATCATCTTCGAGATCTTCGAGATCTTCCAGCATTCCATCGATTTCGTCTCCCTTCTCCGGTTTGTATTGGCCAATTCTATGAGCAAGTTTGATATAGCTTCGTACCGTCATATCTTTCAACTTGTATATCGGATCGGTGAAGGTATCGTATTCAACCTGGTATTGGAAGGGCTTTGGGTTGGGACCCTTGTTTTTAGGATGCTTGCCCTTGTGCTTACCGCCATGCCATTTTTCCGCGTCGATGTTATCTTCAGAGACATCAGGATCAATGTAATCGACATTATTGAGAAATGTCAGGTTTGCGAAATACTGAGTATAGCCCAGCATTGTCAGGGTTTGAGGTGAATATGCAGGTCCAGGAGGCGAGCTCTTGGAAGGGGGGGATGGAACCAATAGATCAGGGTTCGTGGGCTTTTTCTTATGTTTCTTGCCCTCGGTTTCTTGTTTCTTGGAAATTGACAGGTCATTGTCTGCGCCGTCATCGAATTCGGAGTGATTTTCCTCCTCGTCCATGAAGTCATAATCTTCTGCAGGCCAATGGAGTTTCTCGGTGCTTGCTGTTACTACCTGGTCAAGTCCAGTGATATTGTACTCGATAACCCGCAGCGTAGGAAAGTAGTTCGGGACAACACTTGGTCCGACATTGGTGAGTGAATACCGTTCGCCCCATGGACCACCGATCTTTTTGAGAAGTTTGTCCTTCTTGCTTTTCTTCCCCTTCTTGCCCTTGTTTTTCTTGGTGGGGTTTTCTTTGATCGCTGCTGCAGGGTCTGGCAAGTCCGACCAGTGCTCCCGCAACTCTTCCAAATAATCATTTGCAGATTGAACAGAAAATTCGTCGGCCATCAAGCCTCTGACTTCTCCAGATGTTGCAGATTCAAGGATACCTATCTCTCTGTTGTCCTGAAGCATGAAATGATCGATATTCATGTGCCCGTAAATACCACCAACAACAACATCCCGATATTGTTTAAGCCACAAGGTATATTTCTGCCAGCAGGTTTCATCCCAGAGCTGTTTGCTATCCGTTCTAGCTGGAGGGACGTGTCCAGTAAGAATTGCCTTCATACCACGCTCTCGCATAAATTGTAGCTGGATTCGAAGCCATTCAAAGTGTTCGTAGCCGGGCTCGGAGCGCAGAGCGCAACCATCAACAGCAGCATTGTGGCTGAAAAAATAGAGAGTGTTGAGACTGAACACCGCCAACTTGTGAGGGATCACCTCCACGTAGTACCAGCCTCCTCTCTCAAACCCATGCCTCTGTTCTTCAGGTATGAACTTGTCCCATATATCGGTGTACGTCTTTAGCCATTTGTTCGGGCCAGCGAGGAGGATATTATGAGGGAGGATGTCGTTATTGCCGAACGTGGAGATGATGGGAATCGTCAGGGCATTTTTAGGATCGTCTGATTTACTGAAGGTCTCTGCGAACTTGCCCGCAATCCATCGATTCGTCTTCAGGACCTCGTCCTGGTTTCGCGGCATCTGCTCATCGCTGTCGTGTCGTGCAGAGTCCCCTGTCCATATCACAAAATCAACGGTATCTCTGATATTCTTCTCAATCCACTCGAACGTCGCGTTTACAAGGGCAAAAGGCGTATCGCAATCCGAACTCTCGGCGCCGTAAACACCTGCGGCTCCTCTGCCTCGATGGCACGCATCGTCTTCCTCGGTGGAGGACTGGGCTTTGTAGAAGGGATCCGGATGTAAATCTGGGATCTGATCAGCATCGCACCAAAGAGATTAGGTGCGACCAACGAACCGGTTATATGTAGGAATCTGCCATGCAGTCGATTCGAGGATGCACGTGTTGGTGTGAGGGCGGCGAGGATGGGGATGTAAGGTCCTCCAATGGGATCTGCAGAGCATTCTGTGTGCTACCGATGGGCGTTGCACATGAATTTTGAAGTAGGCAGGTGCAGGCTGCTATAAGTGTTGCGAGGGTACGCATAATGAAGCAATCTAGGAAAATATGTTTTTAGGAGGACGCAGGCATTTTTCTAAGGAGACGTTGGAGTTCTTGACAGTTCAGAGCATCAGAGGATTCTGTTCCTGTTCCTGCACCTGCACCTGCACAGCGAGAAAGAAGGCACGCCCGTGGCTGACGTTTTGTTGGTGATGTGATGTCGCTTTAAATCAAGCACGGATCACAGGCTCAAAATCCTCAAAATATTGCTGTCTTGTTGACGCAGGAGTTATAGAAAGCATCTACAGTACCTAGGTATATAAGAACAAATTCGGCATGGAAATAAATACCCTTTACCTCTCAAAGTGGTCTTCACTTCTTTCCCTCGATACCACTACCGCCGTCGAGGTGTCTCAGCATTCTCGCCCCCCTTCCCTCGTAAGAGTGTCATTTGGCCCAATCAATGATCCACGTGTGAGTGTATAAAGAGTCAGCTTCTTGAGGATTGCCACAACTCCTACCTTTTTCTAGCATACGTCGCATGGAAATTTTGGCTGTGACTTGTAGCAGCTAGATCATCTTGGATTTAGTGGGCAGCTGATGGTAGTAAGGCGGCTATAGCAGCATTTAAGTACCAGCAGGGCGTATTACTTTTCCAAGACTTGATTCACAACTGAGTCGTAATATTTATCATTCGCAGTGCTTATACCTTTCCGTGAGACTTAGGAAGCTGGAATAAGAATATAACTTATAACCTTAATGCATCTGCTCGATTCCTTCTGGTGCTTAATAACTTAAAATACACTATGGTTTTATGATTGTAGTACTCGTAGCGAAGGGGTGAAGATGTCTGGCTAGAATTTCTTTTAATAAACAGACCTAGAGATATAAATTAGATCAACAAGTGAATAACTTACACCTAGTAAGATGTTATCATACCTAGGTAATACTAAGTCAGTAACACAGCTATATATACTTTCTTTCTCCTAGCAAGTATAGAGAAACTGTCTCACTGCACCAGCTGCATTCTTTATGCGGAGTTAGCTAGCGCCGGCACTAAGCTTACATCTCGTATAAATTCAAATAAGCAAATTTACTTCGTAACTCCAACAATCCCATCTTGGCATGATGGCAGAGCGGTCTAAAGCGTGTGACTAGAGCTCTCGGCTTCCGAATGTGGCCAAGTTTGCTGACTTCATAACTCAAAATAAGCAAAATTTATTCAACAAAGTCTATAAATTCTGGCGTGATGGCAGAGCGGTCTAATGCGTGTGACTAGAATCCGTTTCTCAGAAACAAATGCTATCACATCTCTTCGGAGGCGCAGGTTCAAATCCTGCTCACGTCGATCGAGTGACAAAAAAATCAATTTGTTTCTACTTCACTCTATTCTAGTTTTTTGCTTTTTTTTTATAGGCTCAATCAACCCCTTTTGCTAAGCGAGGCGAGCTTTTAGCGCTGCATGCCTTAAGTATCTAGGCTAGGTATATATCCCCTCGTCTGACAATGTCCCAGCAGGGGTCCCTAGCCATTCGCGTCGCTTCTTGTTTTCACCTCACTTTGCGCAAAACCGCGATCTCTCGCGATTTTCTCTTATAATATCCTTAATTAAAACCTTTACAAGGTCTCTTGAAACTTACTTTCTTATTCTATTAATTATACAAGCATGCTTTAATATTATTTAGGCTATAAAAGCTATTTAGGTACTATTAGATTGGATTTTAAGCAGCAATAAGTGAATTAATCTCGCTCAAAACACTAGCACTAAGATTAAGATTAAAATCAAGGATATAGAAAGAGGTAGAAGAGAGATAAAAGATTAGAATACTCTCTTCTAATTGCTTTATATTCTTCTTTATTCTCTTATAATACCTTTATATAGTTAGAGGAAGGCTAATAAAGAGAATTAGATATTAGTTTACTAAAATCGCAAAAAACCTTCTACTAAATCGTTCAAATTATTCAAATTATTCAAATCTAAACTATCTAAACCTTTTACTTCTATAATCTCTATAAATAATCTCTTTTCGAGCTTTATAGACAAAGAAGAGCATCTACTAAGTTAGCTTTTATTCTTTAAACCTCTAAAACCTTATTCTATAGTCGTATCTTTCTCTTAGCTAGAGATTAACTATTTAATAGAATAGACTTTAATTAACCCCTAAATATAAGAGTATATAGAAATCTACTAGATATATTATAAGGCAATATTTGAATCTTATAATAAGAATACTACTTAGCTCTAAGAGGCTATTAAATTAGTAGCTTTAATACTAGATAATTATATTCCTATAGAGCAAAACTAACTACTATATTCTTTAAAGCTCTAGTTGCTAGATTATATCAAAAAACCCCTTTACTTCTTTCTTCTCTTTTTTACCTTTATAGTTATTAATTTATTAGTTCTTAATACAAATATATATATAATAGCTTAATAGAGCAAACTATATTATAAATAGAGGGCTATAATGCATTAGAAACTCTATATCTAGCTTATAATACTAATTTATTTTAGTGTTAACAAAATTAAGAAAGTATAGTTCTAGAGAGCTAATACTATTATAAACTATTATTCTTATTAGTTTATAGAAGTATATTAATATTAGTAAATCCTTGCCTATTTCTATATCTCTAACCCCTCAGCTAATACTACTAGCGCCTTGTAGTTTAAGAAGCTTTCTCTTCTATTTGAATATATCTATATAGTTTATAAACTATATATTTTCTCTTCTTAAAACATATTAATTAATAAGATAATAATACGCTTCTTTAGTCGCTTCTCTTATATAATTAAGATAAAATATAAACTAATTAAGAAGGGATTTAAGGTTTAGGCCCTCTATTTTATAGGCTATACTTAGGATTTTTTATAGTACTTTAAAAGCTAAAGTAAGTGATCTTCTAATCTTCTTATTAATCAAATAATAGATCGGTTCTAACTAGCTATAGAGATAGCAGAACTTCTTCTTAAATCCGATCTTTCTCTTACTAGCTCGACTGTTTATTAGCTTACTAAGTCCCTTCTTTATAAGATAGCTTAATTCTTAATCTTTTTAGATAACTACTTCTCTATGCCTAAGCTATTTGACCGATTGTAATAGAAGCTTAATATTAGCGCTACTAGTACCTATAGAGTTACTTATATAAAGCCTCTCTTTTCTGAAGTCCTATAACTATTAAAACTAAAACCTTATAAACGTAAACGTAAAAGCAAAGAAACTAAAAGCTCGAGTGAAGAGAAGAAAGAGGAATTAGTTAGTAATGCGCTTTAGGGAACTCTATAGGCAAAAACCACTTTAATACTATTAGTTTTAGCATTTATATAATAAGATAATACTCTTATAAGTGGTCTAATAATAATATATAATAGCAAAGATTATAATTTTAAGAATAGGCATCTACTATTAAAAAAATCAACCCCCTTTAATAGAGTAGCTTATAATGCTTTCACCTTCTAATCTATAAATAAGAAGCTAGCTACTACTGCATTCTAATGAAACCTCTCTATTCCGCGTATAATTAATAACTATAATAGCTTTATAAATAGTATTAATATTATAGATTAGCTTTATAGGAGCTATAGTATATAATAGATAATCTCTTACTTATAAATACCTCTATTCTATTAGCTTTTAGACGTCTCTCTTACAAATGCATATCTTCTCTATAAATACTCTTCTTTACCTTATAGAATCAAGCTAATTAGCTAATCAAATAGTCTATAAAATGCCTTATATCACAGGAACGTGATATATAGTATAAACACGTGCCTTGCACGTGTTCACACTAGCATACGACCATTTATATAGTCTTATATAAGTTCTATATCACTGATCCTATTCCCACCTTTCACTTATATAAATTAGAGTAGTATAAGAAGAGAGTGCTTTCTACTTCTTCTTCTCTTCTTAGCTTTATATTCTTATCTATAAAGAGCCTATTATTAGCATTCTTCCACCTTGCTTAACTTCTTCTTCTAGTTATAAGTAAGCTATAATATAATATAAAGCTCTCTTTTTTACTATCTAGAAAGACCTAAAAACATTCTACTAAAAAATTTTATAATAGCACTAACTAACCTTACTAAATAATCTTAAATATTAAAGGCAATAGATATAACACGCCTTTTCTTAAAACTAATAAACTAATCTACTCACTTTAATATATAATCCTATAATACTTCTTATAATATCTCTTATAGAAGCTTAATTATAGAGATTATTAAAATTATAGAAATATATAAGAAGAATAATAAAGAGTTCTCTAATACTACTAAGCACCCTTTATAGTCTATTCCTAGAGCCTTCTTAGTATTCTTCTAGAAGAAGAGTATACCTTTTAACTTTATTAACTTTTATAAAACCCTTTATATAACTAAGAAATGTAGTTTCTTATCTAAGCAGCTAGAGAATCTATTTAGACTACCTTTATTACCTTTACTACCTACTAATATTTAGCTTCTCCTCTAGTAAATTACTAAACTTAAATAGCAGATTAAGGGAATAATCCTTTAAACTAATTACTCTTTCTTTCTATCTAATTATTAAGATCTAAACACCTAATTATCTTTATTTCTACTAAAGCAAAAAAGCTCTTAGCGCCTCTTATATTCTTAGACTCTCTAGGTCTATATATCTAATATATAAGTATACTATAGAGAAGTAAGATAAGTATAGCATTTAGAGAAGGTATCTAATATTACTATCTTTAATAGACTTATAAAGAAAGTAAAGGTCTTTATTATATAGATTAAAGCTAAGTTATAGATTAATATAGATTATTTTCTTATAGAAGATACCTAAATGTATTATATTTACTTTTAAACTATAGAAGACACCTTAGATTATCTTAGTCTATAGTATATTCTAAGCAGTTTAGACTATTTTTAAGATTACTAATAAATATTAGATATTCTTAGTAGTATTTATACTAAT
>QGMG01000379.1:0-32331 GCA_007825325.1 Lachnellula cervina | reverse complement strand
AAAAAAGAAGCGAGTACCCTAGAACCAAAGCTAATACCTGTATAGCGCTAGTATTATAAGCCTAGGACTTATAATGCTATTGCCCTAACGCTTCTTATACTAGATTAGTAACGGCGGCACTTACTATAGTTAACTTTTAATGTCCCACGCGGCGTGGCACATTATGATCTAGTGCTGTTTAGAGCCCCAGGGGCACTATCCTAACTTATACGGTAAGCACGGTCCAACAGCGCTGTATCTCTTCAAGTGTTTTTTTGTACTCCGTACTCTATAATTCAAAAGAAAAAAGGCGCTCTATGGTCTGTATAAAGTACACGCCCACGCCTTCTTGATGTCTCCTCTAAATTCCGGACAACTAAGCGCAGTAGAATAGCAAGCGCAGGAGGTAGGTAAGATTCCTTACTAAGAAGTCACTGCCACTTCTAAAAAGAAGCGCGTGTCTAAGGATTAGGGCATCCTGCTCCTACATTAAGTAGTGTAGCTGCCGGAAGCTCTAAATTGAGTGATTATGGATGTGGAAGTGGCTTGTCAGGTAATTCAAACGTTTACTTAGAGAGGGAATGAAAAGGAGAACTAAGAATACCGGTATATGGGGCCGCCCGCCATGATGGTATGCACTCCGTATGTCAAGAAGATGTAGTGGTAGAGGTGTTTCCCTTCAGTTTGGTCAGTAACTATCATGAATCGGGAAAGCTCTAATATCAACTAATTTGCGGAGCATAGTCATCGTGCCGAAACATCACATGCTTCGACCCAATTCCTTCAGCCACCTTCTTTCTTCACAGCGGTTTGTTTCGTTCTTTCCTTCTTCAATCCCAATACCATGTCATTTGCAATCCAGCTTCGGCGCAATCTCTTGTATCTTCTACCGGTATCTTCACTGCTGCAATCACGTGCATCACCCCCTGACGCAGGGGTTCCCAAGTCTCCAAAGAATGAAACTCTGGTGCCAAGCCTCGTGTTCACCTCTTGTTGAAACGGACGTACATATTGGGTGTCAGAGTCTTGGCAAAATGAAACCACTGGTAGGTTTTGGTTGGAGTCGTTGTTTGTGCGTTTTCGTTCTCGTTTCCGAGTCTGTTAGGTACTGTACTGTAACTCAACGTCAGAGGGAGCTGCTCCTGCAGGAACCGAGCTTGAGGAGCTTGAGCTGTTAGTGGCTTTCATGAGCAAAGCAGATAGGGAATAGAGAGTTTGCGTGTATAGTTTTGCATGCGTCTTAGGAACTTCATTCGTAGTAACTTCGCAGTAGGATCTTCTATAATTACAAATTTTTATGTCTCGCCAATAACACCTCTGACTCTCCCATTATCATTCACCAAGCCAAACATCATTTCATATCCCATTACCAAGCCGTTATTATCCCCAATAGCCTACAACAATAAAGCCAAAGCAGCAACGCCTAGCAGTGAGGTCATCGAAGCAACAGTCTTAGCTCCCGCTCCAGTGAACTGAGCAGCGCCCGTCCCAGTCGTTGGTGTTGTCGAGCTGCCCGCACCACTTGTTGTAGTCGAATTGGCTGCGCAGCTCGAGTTCGAGTTAGATGGAAGAGTAGTCGTTGAAGAAAGAGCGAAGTTGGCACAAGTGATTCTGGTCTTGTTCGCGAAGTGGATGACGAAGGAACGGTTGCCAAAGAAGGAGCCGAGGCCTTGGCTTGTAGTTGCGAAGTCATCTGAGTAGGTCGCGAGGAATGGTTCTTGTTCGATCTTGCCATGCTTTCCTGAAAGATCGCCGACTTGGCATGTTTGGGGAAGGGTCGCGTCGCAAGCAGGAGTCTGGTCATATCAGCATTTTGGAGTCAGAGGACGACTGGGAGAATTGCTTACCTCGCCGCGAATGAATGGATCAAGGTGGCCTAGTGTGCTGGTGCAGTTGCCGTCTGCTGGAACTGGTGCATCATGAATGTGGTACAGGAATGGACCTCCAGAGGTAGGCAGGTTGGAAAACGAGACGGAGATCGAGACACCGATGCCATTTGGGTTTGCGGTAGCAGCGACTGAGCCCTTGATATTGCCACGAGGATCATTCGGGTTGTTGAATTCCGTGGTTGGGAGAGTTGCGACATAGACAACTCCTGGGGGGTTGTTGGAGACGATGGTAGCATTGCCAAGTGCTCCCGTTGTGATATTCAGTGCGCCTACGCAAGACAGCAGAGCTGCCAAGGAGACCGAGATGAGTTTGATGGCAACCATGTTGAACGTTGTGAATTGGTTCTAGGAACTTGAAATGAAGATTCGAGGTCGGCGCTTCGATCTATAAATAAGGGTGAGCTGTGGAATGCAACAGTTGACTCACAATACATACCGATGTGAATGAACGAGAAGTAGCAAGAATTAGGTGGATCCACGAGCAGCTTCCCCAGCTTATGTATCTCCAAAGTGAATGTAAGAGCGGTAGAGGTGGTTTTGGGTAAGTGGGTGGGTGGTTGGGTTGCTTTTGTTTTTCGAGGGGTGGTGCACAAAATTTGGGCAATTTACCTTTAGTAGAAGACGCTGCGGTACTACATCAAATATATATACCAAGATGGACTGACACCCGGACGCACACAAAGCACTGAACCCTGCTGCACTTACCTTCAGTTCCACTTTCTAAATCCATATCTCAGAATGTCACTGTCTGTCAGACAGTCAGCAAGTACTGGAGGTTAATACTCGTAATACTGCCCCGGAAAGCGAAATCAGCGAGAACAAACGATCTTCTTCAGCCACAATGTTTAGCCGACCAGGGGCAGTGGTACTGTAGCTGTACAGTACTGTAGCTCCCCGGTCCGTTTGGTGCGAGCACAGGTAACCAATCGAAAATTTTATCTGTTTGTTCGTTTCATACTTACTGAACCTGCGTCTGGAGACTGGACAGCACATTGTGAAACAGGGCTCGCGGACCTGCAGAATCAGCGCTTCAACTCGGAAAGAGTCACCGAAGGTCTCTAATAATAAGTTGTTTGAATCAAAGCTTGCGTTTTGCAAGACTCACGTCTCTTGCCTTTCAAAGGACTCATGATTGTAAAGTACTGGTGGTACGGTGTCTATCAAGATTATTCGCGGCCGGTAGGTAGCCTTACATCCCCTGCCTAGCGTACCAAGAGATCATCGCTGGGGATGCTGCAATGCCTGTCCTGTCCTGTGCAGATTTGGCGCTTTGGCCATGAACGTGCTCCATTAGGCGCCATGAATGACCTCGATCCGACCCACCAGACCTACTTTAATTGTAGCACGCTCCTCCCCTCCACTAGGCTTGCTGGAATTTCTAAAAAGGTGCGTCTCCAGCGTTTATGGAAGCGGAAGGATTCTCGGTTGCGCTTCCAAGTGATTTGGCAGGTATTTTTAGGCTAGGTTCGACGGAAATAGATACCGTAAGACTTTGGGGCTGGTGGGGTGCGGTGCTTGGGTGTAAGATCCGACAGGCAACTCATTACATATTACATACTCGTCGAATAATATAATTCCGACTTCAAACGGATTCTACGAAAAGCGAATCACACTTAGAACGGCAATGACGGTTCCCGAGAGTACTGGTAAGTTAATCATCAGGGCCCGTCTTAAGCAAGTCCCGTATGTTGGTGTGCTAGATTTGCGTTTCACCAAACCCCTCCCAATGGATCCTGCATGTCTCGAAACAACCGACAGCGCTTTGTGATGAGCATCTGACCATAGACGAGAAGACAAGCTTTTCTTCCACAGGGATCAGTGCAAATCAATTTCGCATACTGACAGAAAGCTTGTTCGGTCTGAAAGCAGTCTGGACAAATCGGATATATCCTCAAGTAGCTGCCGAGACTCCTCATGAACCCGAAGATGGTACGCACCAATCTCCCAAATGCTTGTCCTGAATAAGAACACGTTGTATCTGGGCCCTAAATATGGCAGATGAGGCGCCCAGATGAGCCCGTATCATATAGCCAATCTATCATAATGTATGAAGCTGCCGGCAGTCCAGCATATCAACATAGTATCCATGCAGGTCATAAGCTTATAATAGTTCTTAGCGATTAGAAATCGAAATCTACTTGCCGCGAATCACATTTATCGCAAAGCTTTTCCACATTGCGAAAACTTCAAGTTGATAGGAAAGACCCAAGATTAGAAACATCTTGTGCCAGGATAACCAAAGGACTTTGATATGCTTGGATGTCTCGGGTACAATGAGAATTTGAGGGCAAGTTGCCGCGAAACAATACTACTTCATCCCCCGGTGAAAATGACGCATGTTCACACGAGATGTTCCGGTCATAGAAGCCGCAGGACTTGAAATTAGAATGGCAGACCTGATTCACAAACATTACTAGGAAAGTAGAATAGAAAGGTGATCAAGTCTTAGGGAACTTGTCCTAACATGCTGGTTGGAAGTAGAAAATTCGCTAAACCGCAATAAGAAATAGATCTTGCACAGCATCAAGACTAGGAATAGCAATAGCAGCAGTATAGTGAGGGAAAACGACTAACTGAGGCAATAGCTCGCGAATGTCACTGGCCGGTTTCAATATACAGCAACGAGGATCGAGTGTCGAGCGGGGACCTGCAGGGCAAGCTTTGACTGTCGTGCACGTAGCTGGAACTTAGACAAATGCCCAAATTTCCAGAGGGATTGTAATCAGAGCGATATCTTTCTGGTCAACCAGCATGAGCTGCTTGGAATTGAGGATTTTGAAGTCAAAAGAGTTGTATAAGTGTAAAATTGACATGAGATGTTGAAGAGCTATGGCAAAGTCTTGGCTGCTCCAGTTTCGGTTAGCGTCCTGCAAGCTACGCTCGGCTCGTCACGGCAGCTCGCTCGTGAGATAGGATTAGGAGGCAACGTCTGAATCAGCCTCATCACCAGCTCATCCCCTCATCCACCAGACAATCAGCTAGGGCAAGAGCCGCATCTCAACCTCTCCTCAGATACCCTCCTCTACACCGCCATCATGAAACCAGTCGTGGGGGTTATGCAAGCCTGGTCTTGGTCAGCAGCTTCTCCTCTCTCCTCTCCTCTCTAGCCAGAGACCGTTCCAACAAGAAGACTCCGAGCTAACGTGAACGCGGTACAGCATCGTCGTCTCGGTATTCGCCATTGTGATTCTCTCAGTCATCGGCGCCCTGTTCAAAGCAAACCATCATAGCATGGTGGGTACCGTCGAGGACCCAGAGAACGGTGCCGCAGTTGCCGCTACAGTCTTTTCTGCTGTCATTGTATACGCCGTACGTTGCCCCAAACAAAACCCCGATCTCTACAAGCAAGCAACGCCTGACGTGTGTTCTGTGTTGTAGTTGTTCATTGTTGGCTGCGGGTTCCAGGCTTACTTGCACTTCCGCGATAATCGAAGAGGGGCGATATCCCTCTCATAACGAAAGAGAGAACGAGTTCGACGTATATAGGGGATAGAGATAAAGCTGGGTGGGAGGCGTTTGGTGTTATGTGATATGCCAAGGATCATTCTAGGGCAGAGTGGTACATGCAGATGTTTATATTGGTTGTGGCGTGCGATTTGAGGAGACCATTCTCGTGTTTGGTCAGATTAGAGCTTTGCCGGAGACATTTGATACACATCATTATATGGTGAACAAATGGATATCGTGCAGGTAGCTCCATATGTTTTGTGGGCGAGGAACTGTTGTAGAGTTCTAGATACAGCTTATGGAGTACTTGCAACCCCCCGCTTTATCGTCATTACCCCGAAACCTATTTTACCATATATGCGAGCTTCTTCTAGCAAAGCATTTGCCCATACAATGAGAGTAGAACTACAGTCACCAGACGTCCATCTCTGGTTGAACCCCTCTATTCCGAGAACTCCGTCCTCAATACTCCATTTCCAAACGTTCAACATGCTCTGTTATATCAGACCAGCTCCCATTATATGCTCGCAAAAACGCCACTGCTGGACATCTCAGAGAAAGCAAGTCGGCCTAAGGGTACATTTGATATTTCCTTATAGTATAATCATACAGTCATACTGTATCTCCTATTTCTTCATGCATACGAGTTAGTGCCCACCTGGCTAAAGAGTGTCTTCTCGGCGATGCTATCTCGATGCTCATCCGAATCGTTTCGGTTGACACAAAGCATCAGCCTACACACTGTCTCGGGCTACTTCGGGTGGCATAGAGGTGCACAGGAAACACTTTGACAATTGGAAGGAATCGTACAGTACCTATCTTTCTTGAGAGGCGATACCCCCAAGCAAGGAAGCGCTCACACCTTTGAAATCTCTCCAAAGCAAGAGTAGCAAGTCTGATCCAAATATCAGCTCCTCCTGTACAGTAGCAACTTCCAAGCCAAGATAGCAAGGTGCTGAAGTAGCTGCGTTGCAACATACATGTCATGAACAAGAGTTTGGGCATTGATCAACTAGCCTGCTTGGTTTTTCTGGAGTATCTATTCTTGGTTATCACTCATATTGTAGTAGAGCTAGGAAACTAACCATCTAGAAGTACAAAGTTGAGATTTAGTATAGTCTGCTCTTCTTGCAAAATCTCAGATTATAGGAGGTGTAGAATAGGTGGATTGACTGGTCATACGTGCTAGACTACAATGAAATGAACAGTAACGATAGCGTAATAGCTAGCTACTTTGACGAGCAGAAAACACGTATACAGTATCACGGAAGATCTTCTGGAGTTTTCCGCGAAAATAGCGAATTACTCGGTGGACCTTCCATGTGGAAATATTCAAGAATACATATGACTTGTGAGATACAATACGGGCCATGCTAAGACTCTAATACAGAGTTGTTTATCACTCTACGGCATACGTCAAGGCTAGCTCTCGAATCAGCAGATGGATGTATATACTCAAAGAATGCTGGCGCCCACTTAGCCTCTCTGCTTTGGCAACTAGCAGCTACACAGGCAGCGACGTTCTGTTGCTCCTTCCTCTGTAAATACCTGGGAGCATCACTTTTACAGTCCCAAGTGACAAATCTAGTAACACAGAGCGCAACAATCGAGGGATTTGATTCATACATCGTATTCATCATATTGGTGGTATCCTAGCCATGCAAAAATATCGACAAAGAAGTGCGCCAACAAGCAACCCCAAAAAGTGACCCAAACACCATACCTATGCCGCTTCGCGTATACCAACTCAATCAATCAATCAACCAATCATCGCCAATTACCCTGACTCAATGACAACAATCCCTGAACACAATCCAGATCACCCTTTTTACTCGGACTAATCTCACCCCGCATGAACTTCTCAACAGACCCATCTACCTTGCCACCATTCTCCTTGTCTTCGAAGATGCTGGATCCAACATTTTTGGTCTTTCGCCTGCGGTTGCGGGTGCCGCCGAAATCCACGGCATGACTGACAACGTTATGATTATCTCCAAGAATCGCTCTTGAGCCAAGCTGCTTGTCTGAGCGAGCGGAGGGCAGTGGTCGACGACGAGGATTTCCGGAGACATCATTGGGCATCCAGTTCTCCTTATCCGAGTCTCCAGATGGTGAACGCATCAAACCATCTTTGCCAATACTGCCATAATCTTTCTCGGCGTCCTTCGAAGGCGGCAGAGGATTCTGTAGTCTTGCCAAGCTTGACTGTGCTCTTCCTAACTTTGGCTTCTTGCCATGCTGATTGTTGGATTCTGGCTTCGTAGCAGGGGCGTTGCGCTTGTTGTTATTCGGCTTGAGTGCCGCATTGCTGGTGGAGCGCAGGAGACTGATCGCAGCCACAGCTGATCCATTGGACTCGTTCTCGGCGAAAGTCGTCAACTCGTCACGACTTTCAGTATCGCAGCAGAACTCCCAGGACCGTGCATCTCGTGAGCGGCCACTAGGTAGACGAGGAAAAGGGGCACCCGCGATAGATTGCCTAGGCAGGGGACCAAATGGAAGGGCACTTTGGCTTCGTTGAAGAGTTCTCATTCGCTTCTGCGGTAAATACGCGCCTGCAGAAGAAGTTGGTCGTGGCGGGATTGCCCGAGGTGGTGACGGGTCATCTGAGATTAATTCTGCCTTGCCGTCAAGTGACATTGAGATTCTCATCTGTGGGGATCGTGCTGAACTCCGAGAAGCACCAATACGTTCAGGACATGACGCTGGCTGGATTGTATTAATACTGCAGGCATTTGTTAGTCTTTGAAATATATCAATTATGGATTTACTGACATCGGAGGAGTTGAAAAGATGGGGCCTTGTGACGACGTAGGGGTCGAAAAAGAGCTGTTGATGTTGTTCCAACGATTGGCTAAATATCCAGGAGTTGAAGAGAATGACTTGGTGACACTCTCCGAGGCGGAGCACGAGCTGGGTTCCGCACCGGAATCGAATATTGTGACATCAACCTCTGATGACGCATCCAAGGTGGGCAACAATGGTTGCGTCTCCTCCACAACTTCTTTGGAAACGTCCACCAGATCGACGCGTTTCTCCTTCTGTGTTTCCATTGCTTCAACCTCCTGGGAACTCCCGAAATTTTCTTGACTGCTGAATACAACTTCTTGCTGCGAGCTTGTTCCTGTCCCAACCATCGTCTGGCTACTGGAAAATTCTTCCATTGGCGCAGGATCAGATGACAGTGCAGCCATACCTCGAAGTCCAAAGGCTGCAATCTCGTGTGGCAAAAGTGGGCGTGATTTCCGCCTATTTATTTGCCGTCTATTTTGGAACCATATCTGTGCAAAATATCAGTCGCGGTAATGATAGAGAGACGCGTCTGGAACCGAGACCGCCACAGAAATGAACATCTCACCTGAACTTCCTTTTCATTCAAAGTAACCTTCTCCACGATTTCCGCGCGCGCTGCCTTGCTGGGTTTCGGGTTTAACTTGTACTCCGCTTCGAGGATTGCTTGATCTGAGGGACTATGATAGAACGTTAGCTATTGTCCATATTTTGTATGATTGTCCAGCTTCGAGAGAAATCGTTTGGCGATATATGGCAGCAGTGGACCTGTCCCCGAGAAGCAATATATAAAACATACCTCGTCCGCTTCCGCCTCTGCTTGTTCTCTGCCCTACTCTCCGAATCGCCCGACGTTCCTTCTCCATTTGCAGGATCCGAACTTTGCTCCCCAGACACGTCAAACTCTTCGCGGCTTTGACTCGAATTCGAACGTTCTCTTCCCTCAGAAGTCGAGCCCACAGAAGAAGAGCGGGGTGGGGGTAAAGTCGCGTCAGTCATATTGGCGGATATTCATAATATACCAATACGTTTAATGGTGTAATTCTGTACAGAAGAATAGCTTGGAATATCCTGCGCCGATAACAGTTATTGTAGGTGCAGTTAGTGTGGTGATGTAAGGAAATGGAATTCTGTGATATGTGCTTTAAGTCGCGTCTGCAAGAGGAGACGTGATTCCGAGTTGCAGCACAAGCGAGGTGAACCATACCGGAAGTGGATAAACATCAACACCTACAGAACGCGTCGATCAACGCAGCAACGCAATGTTTGAGGCGTCAAATTTATAATTTGAATAACATTTCTCTAATTGCTTAAGTCCTCATATCTCTATAAAATATATCGTGTTGTCGTTACCTAACAAAGCTTAGAAAGTAAGAGCTTGAACAAACCTTACTCCCTGACTGTGTAGCTCGGGCTTCCCGTATTTACTCTTCTTTAACAGTATTTTCAAGGTCTTGCTACATGAGGCCTAGAATCGTAATAGACAATAGCAAATTCTTGGACTGAAGTGCCTCAACTAGACTTCTGTCCAAGTTTTCTTGATGTTGGTACAGGTCTGAGACTTCTTCTACTCGAGTATCTACTCCGTATAGTTGTATTTCATACATCCACCCCCTGAAAATGATCGCCTGCCACCCCCTTGCCCCTCCTCTGCCATTGCCCCACGCCCGCTCTGCCGAATCTAGTGACTACCCGTTAGATGCAGATAGATGCAGGATGAGCACCAATTGCGCCATATCATCTAAAGTAGTGGTAGTCTATCGTACAGTTAAGATGACTACTCTTCAGAAGACCTCAAAACCCGGTAGGATACAAAATGGCCGCCCACCCCCAGGACCAGCGCTCCTCCCTGATCTAATTATCTTATCCTCGTCGCAACAATGGCCCCAATTAAGTCGGTCGCCATCATTGGAGCTGGACCGGCAGGCATAATTTCAATTGATGCATTGGCTCAAGAACAGGCATTCGATCGCATCCGTGTCTTCGAGAGGAGAGAGGCAGCTGGAGGCTGTTGGTTAGTATCATGTCCGAGAAACCTATTTGTCCAACCTCTGACGTACACTAGGATCGAAGACCCAGAGGGTCATGTCCAACAGCTACCAGATCTAAAGAAAATCGCCGAGAGGCGGCCGGATGATGCTTTGCCAATCCCGCAAGAGGTTCTCAACGGGAATGCTACAACGACTCCCAAGAATACTCAGGTTCGCTTCTCCGAGACATCAATATATCCTACTCTAGAAACGAATATCGAGGCCCATGCAATGTCATTTTCTCAAGAGCCATTCCCTGAAGAACGAAGCGCTCTCAATGTAAAAAGGCATGGGAAAGATTCGCCTTTTCGACACTGGAAAGCCGTGGAAGGTTACCTCCAAAGTCTAGTAAACCGCCGTGGATACCAAGACCTAGTGACCTATAATACTACGGTAGAACTTGTTTCCAAGAGTTCTGGAACTGGCCAATGGACCCTTACTCTAAGGCAACCACTCGAAAATGGGAAGGAAAATAGATGGTGGCAGGAATCTTTCGATGCTGTGCTCGTTGCAAATGGTCATTATCACGTCCCGATGATACCCGACACTCCAGGACTAGCAAAGTTTGCTACCGATTTTCCGGGCAGTGTACTGCATAGCAAAGCATGGCGAAACCCCGAAACATACCGTGGCAAAAGAGTAGTGGTGGTTGGGGCAAGCATTAGTGGAGCTGATATTTCCTGGACTCTCGCTGACTATGCGGAGACGCCTCTGTATTCAGTAGTTAGAGGCAGATACCATCCTTACTTCTTTGATTTGTGGGTCACTTCTTATTCTGACATGTTTCGGGAACACGCTGCTTGCCTCCACTCTTGTGGCATGCCTTGCAATTCTTAATTCGTTACCCATTTTTCCTGAACTCCAAAGCAAAGCTAACTCCCACTCCCTCGGCAGCGCTTTTCAACACCCGAATATAGAGCGTCGATCATCAATATCCCGCGTTGAATCCAACCCCGGGACGAATGAAAGGACCATATTCTTTGAAGATGGCACCAAGCTTGAAGATGTCGATTATATCATATTTGGAACTGGCTATACATGGACGCTTCCATTCCTACCCGATATTGATGCCACCATCCGGAATAACCGACTTCCAAATCTTTACCAGCATGTCTTCTGGCGAGAAGATCCAAGCATGGTGTTCGTTGGGGCTGTAGCTGCCGGTTTCACTTTCAAGGTCTTTGAATGGCAAGCTGTCCTAGCCGCCAGGTTTCTGGCAGGTCGGATTACTCTCCCTCCTGTTAGTGAGCAGGTCAAGTGGGAAGAGGATCGAATTGCGTACAAGGGCGACGGCGTGCCGTTTACTGCTTTATACCCTGATTTCGAGGAGTATTTCGAGGTAGTAAGGAAGATGGCTGGGGAACCGCAGGATGGAAAGGGACGGCCATTACCAAAGTTTGAGAAGTGGTGGAGGGACAATTTTGACAACGCTCACTTGAAGAGAATCGCCATGTGGAAGAGAGGGAATGAGGAGGCGAGGGAGAAGAAAAGAAGAGAAAGTGGAAATCCCGACGGGGCGCCGCAATCAAGCCTTTGATAAACAGCGGTAGCGGTTTTTAAAAACTACTCATCAAATACACAACAGCCTGTTCGTAACCAGGGAATAGCTGTAAGCCTTTCTGCTTTCAATATTGTATTTTCTTATATGCCCAAGATATCCTTAATCCCTGACCCCACCTTCTGGCTCCCGTCCACAGTCCGATATGGAGAAGGAGCGAGCAACTTCCAATACTCAAATCTGTCTTACCTGCATCAGCTCAGCATGATGTGATTCTAGGGTCTGGTACAGCAGCCTTCAGGGCCTGAAGATAAGCTTTGCGCATGTTTCGCTGTGCTCGGATCGTTTATTCGGTTTACCCAACCAAGTTAAGTTGTTCTTCTCCAATACTCAACCACGGAACAGGGAAGGGAGTAGAAATAGAGTAAAATCGACCAGTAACTCCGTAATCCATACGATGATAGCCTACCTACCTATGAATCTATGATGCAACCCAAACTACCACTACCAGATTCGAGCACAAGAAGTTTCGTACTTATAAGGAGTATGAACAAGTAACAACTTAACTTACAGAACTATAGAGCAAGGGCAAGGGCCCCAGAACGAAACAGAAACTACTGTGCGTTGAATGCATAAAACAGAACCCATGTCTATACTCGGTTTCTCCCATTGTGGAGGCATGCGTGCATGATCGGAGCCTATCAGCTCGAGACCCTACTCCAGATGAATCTGAATCGCATGGCATGGCCATCGCAAATCACCCTTTCCCAGGAGATCTACCCGCTGCCAAACAGACAGTAGTGCACCGATTGCCGAATGCTGCTCCGCTCCCACTCTACTCCACTCCACCGCCCCCCCCCTCTTCACCTACCTACTCCGTACATATCTATACTATAGCTAGTAACCCAATTGATTCACCCATTATTGCGAAATTCGGTTCAGCCCCGTTCAGAAGCACGATGGCACCCGGCCGGGCTGCAGCAGAAGCTACTTCTTATAGCATCTTGCTATTATGTAGTAAATCATGACATGCATGTCTTGCGTTTTCGCATCTAGCTGTACCGTACCGTAGCAACTTCCACCTCATACTTCGTACATATGGACCAAAACTGCCGGGAAATCGCCACACTGTGGCACACTCCATCTTTGGTTTTGCATCTGCGCTGCCTCTCGTTTTGACAAACGTGTGATCAGCTCAACTTTCAGTGCCAAGTCTTATTTACCGGCGTTTGATCCACGGGAAAAGTTTCGAAAACTGGGGACATTGACTTTCCTATACTAGGCGCAGATATATTTGATCTGCGCGCGCCTTGTTTATTTTTTCCCCCTTTCAAAAGACACCTGCTTCTTTGGCCAATAACGTGCTTATTGTTTCATGCTCCATCTATTCTGCGGATTTATAACAAGGTACCGTTGAAGTTCGATATCAAAAAGGATATATATCCCCTTTTAGACCACTGCTAAGATAATCCACACCAGCCATCCGGTTCCTGCGAGTTCAAACTCGTCATGAAAGTCCCAAGTTCAAACCCATATTTCGCCTCTGGTCCCAGCAGTTCTCCAAATGAGGGTGTATAATAAGGATGCACGGAAAGAACAAGAAACGAAATCAAATATGCCCATTTTTCCATGCCCATTTGCATGCCAATGCCCATGCCCAAACCCTCCTTCCCTATCCATTGACGCCCGCTGAGAATGTCTTGATGAAGTAAACAATTCCCTTCCCAAAACTCGAGGTTGCTTGGGCCATCAATGGCCACAATGTATAAATCGTGTAGAGAAATCCGAGAATTGAAACAAATGTGTCGATTTGTATGAGAGGTCATGAGCTGCAGAGGGGACAAAGCTCAGGTACTACGATGTACCGTTCATGTGGCCCTCTTGAACATCGATGATCTCGTTTGCCGTCAACCGAAGTAGAAAAGAAGTGAGCCCCGGGATCCTGGCAGGAAGTATAGATATAGTAGTTTTTCGTATACTCGCACATGTTGTCGGTGTGATTGATAGATGGGAGCTCTCGGATCTGCCGGGTTCTATTTTAGCATACCACTTATAGATAGAAGGGTGAGGCCAACTAACTGTTGGATTATGCGAAGCTTGGGTGATGGTGCTGTTGAGAAGGCGTGTCTGGATGTTGAGCTGAGCCCCGAGAGAATGACTTATATAAGTTTTGAGAGAGAGGAAAAGAGAGATACGAGGTGGGAGTTGTACAAACAAGATGGGCAAATAATAGTTCCCATGTGAAGTCAGATACAGTGTGGCCGGAAAAGGAACTCTGTGTAAGAACATGTGGCACACACAACACCTTGAAAGAACATAATGAGAAAACCGCAAAATACTTATGAGAGAAAAAGCAAGACCCAATTTCTGAGCTATGGCCGCCAAGCAGCCTGTACTGTAACAGAAGAGCTCGATGGTGTCGGTGCCAGAGGACGCAGTTGGACGTTTGCGGGTCGATGAATGGCATGGCATGGCATGGTATGGCACGATCGATGGATGGGGCGTCCGAAGTCTGAGTGAGTGTGAGTGATTTACGGAGTGTAGAAACTTCAGACACCCCACAGCCTTTCGGGGAACCCTTGTCCTTCCTTCCTGGCCCTGGCCACATCGCACGTTCCCAGACAGACATCTTGAGCAGATCCTTGCGTGTAACCCTGCCTAACGATAGGACCGATACATCCAGTACTGCACATCTGGTGTAGACGTGAATGCGAATAGGATACCGGTAGTACGAGTATATTTTTTATTTGTAGACCGTGGCGTGCGTGGGAAGAAGAAAGCCGGTAATAATATAAGCTTCAGCCGTGTGGGCGGATGATGGATGACGGATGAGGAGCTTGAGGCTCGAGCACAGTGCCACAGATGGATGCATGTGTGACACTACCGGTACTACTTACCGTACTGGGTATAAGAATTGGTGAAAGTGAAGAAACTGAAGGGTGACGTCTGGATCCTCCAATGAAATTGGAGGTCCGAGCGATGGGGAATTTGTTGTCAATTTAGTCATATTTTCTTTATTTTCTTTATTTTCTTTCTTTCTTTACAGGCTACTTCTAGAAGCTCACCAGAACTTCCTCGTGAATACTATCCTGGGTATTGGGTCACGTTTATCCACGTGTACGGAGTACTCGTGCTGGAAGAGCCCGACTACGTGCCCCCAGTACATACAGTAGTCAGCGCTGGGTATATCCTTGAATATCGTACACCAGGTCTATTTCCTCTTTCGGCCAACCTTCTCTGCTACAGTATCAATTTGCATTGTGACTTTTTCTCCCCTGTAAAACATACTGTATATCTATTGCCTACCCAGGTAGAAAGCATAATTGTAAGAAAAAGGTTTGTTATTTACCTATGGCATCTGATTTGCTACATGCTACAAGTACGTCGACTACTCTCTGACTAACTGTCTGTGCGACATAATCACATTGGCTTGGCAGAAACCGCGTGGGCGGGGGATCAAGCAGACGGCATGCAATGGTGATCTGAAATATGATATCTGATATCTCCTGATTCTCTCAGCTCACTGCCCACTGCCCACTGCCCACTCTTTCCCGTACCAACTCTTCCGATTCCCGAAGAAAAAGGGGAACACCACGTTACTACAAGGTCTGTGCTATTTCCGTCGGGGTTAATAGTCAACTTCCACTTCTCTGCGTTGCCCCTGCAATAAGGGTCCCTGCCCTGTTCAAGTTTCGAATAATAGAGTTTGATACTTTTAACTTTCAAGAGTATAAACTTGGTGAAAATTCAAGGAAAATTAACTTTATAGACAAGCTATGTTGAAGGCAGTTGAATTGAACATAATTGCCGGCTGAAATAGGCACTGCCATGGATCAATAAGTTGCCCCCAAACTTGTCCAATACGCCAAACAGAAGCAATCATTTTGCCATAAATAAATAATAAAAGTGTAGGACCTCGTTTCGAGGTGGACGCATCACGACTTGCCAGAGCCGCCACTTCAGCCGAGGCAGGTGCCTGTCCACTCGTAGCTTTGACGTTCATACCGAACGTGCGGCTCTTGAGCTTGCTCAAACAGTAAAGGTTGAAAGCGCTGTTTAGATGGAGTATCAAGACGAAAGAGGGATTTTACGGTGTTTTAGTGGAGCAGTCCACTACCTCCATACAGTAAGACGCAAAGGCCAAAGCGGCAAGTTTCAGACGATACGGGAGCAAGCGCAAGTGCGGCTGGGGTTGTTCAAGGAAAGACGTTGCATGTGGGATGGTGCGTTGGGTTGAGGTTGAGCTCGCGTGTTCTCATCCTCGTCTGATAAAAGTGTGGAATCAGTACAGTAGTGGAAGTCTAAAAATGCAGAATCTTTAGCTGGAGCTGGACGAAGGGATTCTATGCAGTACGGAGGATTTGGTAGAAGAGGCGTATATTGGCCACCAATTGTCCTGTGCTTTGTGGATACCGTCCTGGAAAGGGAGAAAGGGTCCAACCTGCAGACAATGTCTTACTCCATACTGGTACTGGTACTGAGTCTGTCACATCCTAAGCTCTTTGCGTAGCCTTTCTGACATGCCAACGCCATCTTCCGAGATGCACCACTACTGCGGGCCTATTTAAGATTCTGCAAGATTCTGCATCTCTGGCTTTCTCCACCAAGTCATCCCAGTTCTCTGGGACATCAAAGATAACCTGGCTGGGTAGGGATTCCTTGGCAAACTCTCCTTGCGGTTACGTTAGTTGGCCGGCAGTTGTGGTATACCTAGGTACTTGTGATAATCATCTCTGGATTCTCTGCTGCCCTCCAGCCGAACCAAATTATAGGTACTCCGTACATGCTACACCAGCTAAGATGACCACCACCTCCCCAGGAATCAAACCAAAAGCAGTGCTACCAAAGCTCCTATCATTCCAGCAACAATGCCAGCCAAGTTGTGAGCCCCAGCATTCCCTTCGCAGTGGTCGTGACACTTGTTGTCTATGCAACTGCCGAGCTGGCTGAGGAGCCGTTGCTCGGTGGCTTGGAACAAGTTGGAAGTTGAACAAACCACGGCGGATGATACATTAGTAGCTCCAGATGTCGTGCAAAGGTTTTTTGCGAAGGCTACAGTAGCAGCTTGATCCCGAGAATTGCATGAGGCCGCAAAGCAGCATGCGATCTAATAAAGCAAAGGGGTCAGCATCTTTTTGCATCATGCATCTTGCGAGATTGTCGGTATGCAGGACTCACGTTATCCAGAAAGCCAGAGCTTGCGCAGATACAGGGTATATCAAGAGCAGTGCGTCCACCAACGGTGGTTCCTGTTGTGAACTGTGTAGCCCAACTTTCTGAAGCATTCCCAAATCGGCAATGGCTCATATCGAATGTGGGTTGCAATGCAGTAAAAACTCACGGCGCAATCAGGGAGACCTTGAAGTGCAGCTTGGCTATAAGCAAGGCTTACAAGGCCGGAGCCAATCGCGAGGAGTTTGAATCTCATGGCGTTGGTAGGTTTGGTGTTGGTGGTGTGTAGATGTGAGCCGAAAAGAAGGAAAGCCACTCAATCGACCGTCTGACTTGGCGAAACAGGGTGAGAAAATGAGGGAAAGAGCAATCACCTAATTTTAGAGTTGGAAAAGAGGGGTGGTGGTTCATTCGATTTATATTTCAAGCCACATACATCTGCTTGGAGGTACCGTGCATCTCGATCTCTGAGACATTCAGCTGATATTGGACCCGGCGATCCACGATTCCGTACTCTTGGATTTGTTTTCAGAAGTTTATTCTGCAAACACGAGGCTCGGAAATGCTGGCACGCAAAGCCCTCGGCGTTCTTTCCGTGTCTACAGCTAAAATCAGTATTACCTTTGGGGGGCCATTTTGCGGCATCTGGGAAGGAAACGTGCCTTCCCATACAAGTATGCACTTACCAGGCTGTCCTAATATCATGCAACTGTGGATAACTCCGCCCTTTTCAGGTACTTCGGAATTCAGAAGAAAGTCGATTGGGAAAATATTCCCTATGACATTGTCAAAAGCACATGCGATGGTTCAGTAAGGATCAACCATCCCAAGTATACCACAGAATTGAATGACTTTTCGCTATGCAGCAGGCCACGGAAGCAATCAAGAGCACTTTTTACCTAGGTGAGAAACCTTTCGTGTATCCCTGGTTCATAGTTGCGGAAAGGAGTACAAAAGCTGTGCAACTACCTAGGTATGCTAGCACGAAGCAGCGAAACTGATACGTATCAGCCCGTCGGCGATTTGCAGTTGCTTTCTAAGTAAAGCGCTCATAGCTCAGCTGGCAAGCACGTACTTTGGGGTTTTTTCAGTTCTCACTTACTCTCGCAGGTAAATGCATACTTTTTATAGCTCTGTACCCCTTACGTGACGGTTGAGAAACTGTTTGTGCCAAGTGAAGACTTTAGGATCTCTCATTTTCACTATAATATTTTATATACAGGTTCTAGCTTTGTCCCCAGATGCAAGCTAGTATACGTTACCGTCAATACAAAGGTATAAACCTCACGACTACCGGTGTGGGTTTCCAAGACAAATGAAATAATCGTCGTATGGTGAACGTAGCTGCTTCTTTCACCATTGATACCATATTTCCTTGTAGTGCATACAGACTTTAAGGGGTTAAGCGGGGTATCTTCGAATTCCCTTATCGAGACCTTCCCTCTTCCAACAAGCAAGCCACTTCAGAGGAGCAACTTTTTCTTTCAGCCTCGCAACATCCTTTGGTTGCTTTCATGCAATCTGGATCTAGATCTTTCTTGTTCTAAACTTCTCCATTGGAGCGCTTTTGCCCAAGAATACCTCTTCTACGCCCTTTCCTACTCTCTCTGTAGATCGCGAAACAGCTCCTGCCATTTACAGACTGACAAGATGGGTCTATGGATCTTGGAGCCCAAGACGCTAGGCCATGTTCCTAGTAAGCTGAATAAGATGAGAGCTGAAGACCTATCCATTGACATCATCTAGGAACCTCGCAATACTTCGACAACCCTGACAGACCACAAGTTGCCGATGGTCCAGCTGCCGCGGGCTTGAAGTGCGACACTTCCGGCCCAGTTAAGATCGTCTTGGCTCCTCATCCCTCAGATGATCCCAATGATCCACTTGTAAGGCAAATTCGTAGTTGGTTAGATACATACTGACTAGGTTGTACTACAGAACTGGCCCTTGTGGAAGCGCGATATCATCCTCCTAATCATTGCTCTCGTTTCGATCTTTGCGACCAGCTTAGGCTCGATGACTGTAACCCTATCATTGCACTTCGAGCTTCTTCCCACAGCTTGCAATTCTTACGGGATACTTTCCCCTCGGAACAGGCGCTGTAGTTGCATTCTGTGTCCCTTCTGCGAGGATATGGGGAAAGTGACATCTATTCTTGTTGGGAACTGTGATTATGATCTTCTCTAGTGCATGGGAAGGTGCCACAGGGACAGGAAAGCATTATCGATCGATGGTTTGGGCTAGGATCTTCCAGGGAATAGGATGTGCTCCGTTTGAGATACTCGTCAACGCTGCGGTTGGAGATCTATACTTCGTTCATGTACGTTAGGTGCCCTTCCACTTCTTGCTTCTGCTACATACTAATATTTTGCTCAGGGGGGCGGTAAGCGTATGGCAGTGGCCAACCTCGCTGTCTTTGGGGGTGTATTCTTCACCCCTATCGTTGTTAGAAAGATCACCCACACCGTAGAATGGGAAGGGCAAGTTATTTGTTTCCTATCCTGGCATGTTTCAAGAGACGTAAGAGGTTCTCATGAACCTTTCAATCTAGAGTTCCTTGAGATGTCTCACGACCCATGGATCATTCACACCCCTTCCCCAAACTCATAGCTAATTTCCATCCGAACAGGTCATTCTATTTCGTTTCTATCTTCTCCGGTTTCTGCCTACCTATTGTCTTCTTTTTTGTTCCCGAAACAGCCTTCCATCGTGCCGCGTGCCTTAACACAGATTTAGCCTCCACGGATACTACCCCCTTGTATCAAAGTCAGGAAGTTACTGCAGAGAAGAACGACATTCGTCCCTAGGTCAATGCACAGAAATTCATTTCACTGGTGCCGATACGAAGGTCAAAGGGTTCAAAGAAAATCTGATGCCTTTCAATGGCAGAGTTTCAGACGAGAATTTCTGGAAACTTGTATTCAGACTCTTCCCCCTTTTCGCCCACCCAGCCGTATTCTAGGCCTGCCTGACTCGGAGCACTATGATAGGTTGGACGATCTTTAGTGGCATAATAATCGCTGCTGTCTTCCTTGGACCACCTCTCTTCTGGGGCGAGGTCCAAACAGGATATGCCTACGCAGGAGCGTTTATTGGCGCCCATCCTAGCTTTCATTTTCGCTGGAGTGTTTGCGGACTGGAGTGCTAAGTACATGACTCGGAAGAACAACGGTGTTTACGAACCTGAGTTCAGAATCATACTCGTAATCCCACAGCTTATCATGAGATACACTGGACTGCATCGAATCTCATGGACTATTCATGGGTGCTACTAATATTGGCACTCGGATTGCAGGTTGTGGGTTATGCAATCTGATATCAGGTTCAAAGAAGCATTGCTAACATTTATTTGTACAAGGCTGGCATGATCATTGGTACTGTGAGTGCCTCGTTATACATTGACGATGCCCACCGTAAGTCAACCAATCTCCATGCCAAGGTTAAAAGCTAATTCTGTCTAGGCGACATCGCAATTGAAGCCTTCACATGCACTATCATGTTTAGGGTTCTTCTGCCCTCTCCACTACCCTTCTTCACTAACCTAGAGACAGAACTTTCTCGCCTTCGGAATCACCGCATCAGGGTACGATTGGCTTGTCAAAGCAGGCGTATACAAGGTATTCGTGTGGGTCGCCAGCATTCAGGTTCTCATCTGCTTGCTTAGCATTCCCATGTGTAAGTTTTACTGAGAGTTACCAATGCTTACAGAATCTAACACGATATTGTAGATTTGCTCGGGAAACGTAACCGAAGCTTCTTCCATCGACATGATATCCTGAAGATGTGTAAATTGAGATGAGGGGGCTTACTCAACAACTGGTGTAACAATCGCTTTACTTGCTTTAGGATTGGAAACTTGGGATTTTGTTATCGAAAAGTGTTCTCTTCAAGGCTGACGTTCTGGACAGCGACTGGAAAGAAGCTTAGCTGCAATGAATGTCTTATAAGTAGCGAATCAGAATATGGGAAACCCCGAGAATCGAAGAATGTCCGATTGCCCTACCGGTATATCTGACCTACTGTACATCTATTTCTCCTATTCAAACGACGCTATAACGACATTTAAAGTTGTCTAAGGCCTACTTGTAGAGGCGAACATAACGATGAACGAACATTAGATGCGGGTTTCAAGTCATGGGAATGATTTATGGGTCCTTCATGTCGCCAGGGTGTCCGTCTGGAATTGAGATCCTGGTGATCCAAATATAGCCACCGCCTCGAATCTAAGTAAACATAGAATGGTTTACCTTAACCTTCCAATATCTTGAAACCTCTTAATCCAGTATGAGTAAACAATTGCAAGAAAGGCCAAAGATGCCTTAGAAAGTTTTGAGAATACGTAGGGTAGTTATGTTCAACCTTGAGAGGTGGAGGAGAGAGGAGGTGGTCGAGAAAGCACGCTAAGCATTTTAAGTAAGAACTGAAATCCCTGCAAGCCGCAGGGACAACCCCTCACCTGAACCCCACCACAGATCCCTCGAGCAAAGTATTAATTCTTTCCTCCCTCATTGATTGACGCCCAAACGCATACGGTATATCCTCCACAACCGCCAACATGACCGAAGCAGCAGCAGTATACCCGCCGCTGGACCAGCGCCCCCTCAAAAACACAATCGTGCTCTTCGACGTAGACGACACCCTAACAATCCCCCGCCGTGTAAGCAAAAGCCAAAGCCAAAGCATCCATCTAAGCCTATCCATCCACCCCACAGAACCCTAACAGCAAGACCAGACAGCCACGCCCGAGATGCTCGCGCTCCTCTCAGCGCTCCGCCACAAAGTAGCCATCGGCTTCGTCGGCGGCTCCGACCTGGCCAAGCAGCAGGAGCAGCTCGGCACGGCCGCCATCCCCGTCACGACCATGTTCGACTTCTGCTTCTCGGAGAACGGGCTCACGGCATACAAGCTGGGCGTGCCGCTCGCATCGCACTCGTTCATCAAGATGGTGGGCGAGGACAAGTACAAGGAGCTCGTTAGGTTCATCTTGCACTACGTCGCGGATCTGGATATCCCCATCAAGAGGGGCACGTTTGTGGAGTTCCGGAATGGCATGATTAATGTTAGTCCCATTGGTAGGAATGCTAGCGTGGCGGAGCGGAACGAGTTTAATGCGTACGATGATGTGCATAAGGTCCGCGAGACGTTTGTGGGGATTCTGAGGGAGAAGTTTGCTGATTTGGGGTTGACGTAAGTTGCCGTCCCTCTCTATTCCGAGTGTTGGGACATAAATTGCTAATTGGGAATGGGATAGATATTCCATCGGAGGCCAAATCTCATTCGATGTCTTCCCGGACGGCTGGGATAAGCGGTACTGCCTGACACATCTCGAGGCCGAGGCTAAGAAACCAGACGGAATAGAATATACGACTGTTCACTTCTTTGGCGACAAGACATACAAGGGCGGTAACGACTACGAGATCTACTCGGACCCGAGAACTATTGGTCACTCGGTCAAGAATCCCGATGATACATATGCACAGGTGAAGAAACTCTTCGACCTGTGATTACCTCTGGTAGGAAGGAAGCATGTTTTGAGATAGAACTGTTCATTTAGATTATTAGCGCATTTCGAGCATAATAAACAACGGTAAAATGAACAAAACCTTTCCCATAACTTTATAAATAATTATAACCACACTCGCCTTATTTCCCCCACTACAATTCGAATCGGTCTTCTACTCCTATACGAGTAATACACCACATTTAGTCTGTTTCAATCTATACCCGACGTCACGCCTCTCTACACCCCCTAAAGATACAAGACTAGGTATAGCTACTTCTAGATACCATTAAAGAGACCGAAAGAAAGCTATGGGAGTGCAGAAGAGTTTCGGAGGTTCCACGGCGGGCTTTTTTTGAAAGTATATATATAAATTCGAACACTTCTAGAGGCAATTGCGGGTACAGCCATTTGGGATATTTTCAGTGCGGATCGATTCATTTATGATCGTATGGGTGCAGTTTTAGTTGTTTACCAAGTGAACAAATCACATCAACGGTCTTTCTATTCGCTCCTATGGAATTTATACGATGGCGCAAAATCGAGGAATTCAACGCTACCAAATAACTCCCTTCAATATGCTCAAGTGGACCTCAAATATTCATGAGAAAGAAACATATGCGCGCCCCTAAATTTCCCCGCCCGCCCCTATCTCCCAAATTCCAAACTCGGCACAATTACAGGCCCGTATTTCGTCGGTGGGCTGAAGCCGCCATCTCCTTGAACCACAAAATCCACCGCCAGGCTCAGCTTCGCCAGTCCCTGCTGTCCACTATGCACACTATTCGCGTATTGTGTGCCTGCAATCGCTTCTGGGTCATATGCTACAAAGGCGACATAGTTTCTCCTGCCCATTAGCTTCTTCATTTCTCGAGGACCGCCGTTGGTATCCGTTTGGAAGATTTCCATCATGTCTTCCTTGGTGTCCGAGACTTGGTTGGTGGTCTTTTGGCCGTTTGCTGGGACGTAAAGAGGTTTGTTGTTGTGTAGCATCTTGAGGACGTAAGATGGAGGGGGTGCTGCAACCACGGCCGAGGATATGACTTGATACATTGTTTTGTGATCACTTGGGTGGCTTGGATCATGTACCAGACCGGCACCGCAGCAATTGACATCTGAACACGTATGTTAGCTTTATGCTTATTAGCATAGTTGTGGATATTCTTACCTCCAGACAAGAAAGTCATGCGAATACCCTTCTGATGCGCAATTCCTTGCAAAGTCCGGATCAAGTACGTCCTCTCAAGATCTTTCGATTCGTGCGTCCACATGTCTCGCAGCTCATCAGCAATGTCAATGTCGCCAAAGGTATTAAGAACTCCTCCCATAAGCCCAGACTTCCCAACTGCCTTCTTCACTTGGGAGAATCCAGATGCCACAGCGTCTTTGCCACCCACTACACCTGCCACGGAACTTGTAACTTTGCCAAGCAAATTGTATGTTCCAGTCACTGCTTTCTTGCCCGTTGCCATTGTGTGAGCTATGCTTTCAACGGTATCTAAGCGCGGATATATGACCGGTACTGAAATCATCCAGATGCAATGTTGTACACTAGGCGGAAGAGTCGCAACTTTTGGAAATATTCCCTGATAAGTCGGACCGGCCAGAACTTGACGTTGATTACGTTCTGAACGGCAATCTGGACCAACAACCACAACTGCAGGCCCAAGGAACTTGACAAAATGCCAACCAGAGCCGGTGATTGTAAAAAGATCTGTGTCGGTGCTAACGTTTCGAAGAATCTCCAGAGTTGTATGATGTTGAAATAGAAGATACATTTCAATGCCAATACGTCCAATATTCTTGAACATATTAGACGTTTGCATATACTCCGGATACGATCCGAACCCGTCAAATCTAGATAGTTGTCAGTATTTAATAAATCAAAAGAGGCTTGATTTCTTACATGTCATGATCATCGATCTGCAGAACGTGCGGAATTTGAGCGAAAGCTTCCCTTAAATACGGTTGATCGAAATGACTGCTGTAATAATGGAAATACGCATGGGAAACATCTTCCTCATGCCGAGCAGTCCATGCTGCACTTCGCCGGTTGTCTTTGCCACTCATGGCAAGCCATTGCTTCAGCAACGGTATTTCTTTCCATAATCTGTCTCCATATATCTGATCGCCTAGGCCGAGCTGGACATGAAAGCCACCGCATTCGACGTTCTTCTGTAAAATGTCTTTCCACATAAACCCAATTCCACCAAGCTTAGAACGCTCAGTCATGCTCGTATTCATAGCAAAATCATTGCCGGAATGTGCAATAAATCTCCAGTTGGTCTCGTACCGACCTGCAACTAGGAATTCGTAGCGAGTACAGCCTAGGTGCGAGGTTATGGCATACGTCCATTTGTCGCTGGGACCTTCTCCCATCTGTAATTCTACATCGTATCGATAGAAAATCCATCGTTGATGCGTAAATATTGGGTTAGGTTTGAGCTGCCGAGGGTTTGGTGATAAATCAACACTTTGATGTATGTGGATAGTTGGTGGTTGAGGAGCGTCGGTCACCAGCATAATTGTGCCCAACCACAGGCCTCTTTCCATATCCATATTGACATAACGAAGATACGGTCCAAAGTAAACGCCGTTAGTAGGAGCAACTTTGTACATGTCGACCCCGGCACTTGGGGGAGGTCCAGAAAATCCCGCTGCTGTAGGGGTTTGAGAAGCCATGCTCATGATACTTTCTGCATACCCAGGAGTATGAGGCGGGAAACCGGGTGAGCTAAGAGGAGTCTTGCCAAATGCACTAACACCCGGAGATGCCAGAGGATTTCCATAGGTAGAAGCCGTAGGTGAAAGAGGAGCAATATCATGGTTGAGTGGGGTGGGACCCTTGGGAAATTCCCATTGAGTTGCTTGGGTTGGAAGATGAATATAGTAATATTGGCCGGAATTTTGGTCTAGATGAGCAATCCAACCTTCTGGAAGCGGTGGTGGCGAGCTCGGACCCGCGCCCTGAAAGGGCGAAGAATTGGCTACTTGCTGAACCGGAGCTGGCTGAGCGTTTTGTTGCTGGGGTTGTGGTTGAGGGGCCTGTACAGGGTCATTTGCGAAAGCTGGGTGACCTGGATGCTGTAACTGAGGTGACTGCAAAGGAGATGCAATATTTAGCTTTGGAGCAGTGTTGATTGCAGCAGGGACTACAGCTGGAGTCGCAGTAGGACGTTTTTCATTAGGATAATTTTGCGTAGCCCCATTAGAACCTGGAGTTACACTGGAGTAGGCTGGTGGAGGAGATGGTGACAGTTGCATGCGTTGAAAATCCTGTTGGAAGTCCTGCTCAAGTCCATTTTGCTGCGTTCCAGAACCTTGTCTTCCATGCTGCTGTGGTGGAGGAGATGCGGAATTCGTCACTTCATTTGGTCCTTGGTAAACACGAATGGGCCCATGTGGCTGATTGTCAGGAGACTCCGTTGGCGTCCACGGTCTGGGAATACTTTGAGGAGCTGGAGACAGCCCTGGGGATTGTGGCAGTTGGGGAACAGGAGGAGTCGAATACTGATTCTGCCGCTGGGCAGCTGCCGCATTCTGTGCTTGAAGACTGCTTAAAGTAGCCGTCCCAGAGATACCAGCAGCCGCTACTCAACGAATTAGTATGATAAGAAGCTTATTTGAAGTAGGTAGCCAGAGAGCCTGGGAGCTGTCTGAGGAGCCAGAACCCCACATACTGTGGAGCATGATTCCTTAGCTCCCTACGCAGCTCTCAGCTCTGAAGCTCACCTAAAAACTGCAAGTTTAATGCTTGGAAATTTGACTAACCATATCGAGCCTCAATTCCACCACCGGCTTGTTCTCCAGGGCCTATGATAGGAGTCTCTGGCGGAGGGGGCGAGCCGCGCGTTGCACGAGTTGTAGATGTAGATGCTGTAGAGGCAAACCGGTTCATATCGTTTCTTGGAGTGGGCGCAACCAAGTTCGGGTTTGTTGCTGGCTGGGCATCGAGTTCTGAAGGATCGGGAACTGGAGGCGGCGCATAGTAATGTTGGTTGTTTCCAGAGTACATATTTGCGCCCGGTTGCGAGGGACGTCTTGCGCCAACTTTGGGGTTTATAGCAAACAACCCCTCCTTGTCAGGAAGATCAGGGCCGGGGCTCTCTGGCAGTTGTTTCCCTCTTCTTTCAGCTAAGCTAGGACCGGCCCTCTTCTCAATAGGACTCAGCCGTGGCGCCGTGTCATTTGTGCCCCTCCTGCTACTAGATCCTGATGCTGCTGATCCTGATCTGTTTTCTGGAGCTGGTCTTCGATCTTCGGGGTATGGGGCTCGATGAACTCGAGGGGGGCTTGGTAATTATCGTTGTCGTCGTCTGGGTAAGGAAGAGAATTCGCAGAGCTAGATGCCCCAGGTGGCAGAGGAAACGATAGCTTAGAGGGTTGCTGGGGATAGTTCACTCGGCCTGAACTTGATGGTTGGGGGCTGTTCGGCTTGTGTATACGTAACGGCTCAACCGTGGGACTGTCACCACCACTAGATGAAGGGCTTTGAAGGAAAAGCTCCTCATCAGCCTTTCCGTGACGAGCGGCCATGGTTGAGGCCAGGTACCAAGTTGGGAGGATCCAATGAATAATTCGCTAAGTGACGCACGAAATGTTATTTATAGGAAGCTCCAACGGGTAAGCTACTGTACGAGTATGTATCTCTTGAGAGGCACAGAAGATCGGTGCGGGCAGCAGCAGGGCTGGGGAGAGTCCAAGGTGAGATGAGATCAGCGACCGCGAGAGAGGCCTCCTACGTACAGTAGATGTCTGGAGCGCAAACTGAAGGAAGATCTGAGGTGGCGCGCAAAAGGTTCAAGACGCAGGAAACGAATCAAGGGAATACTTTATCCAGCAGCAGGATAGTTCTTCTGGAGCCACGATAGCACGATACTTCGTAGATGGAAATGCGACACGCTGGGGGAGGGGGAAGCCAGGTTTCTGGGTTGCGGTGAGATTATTGGCGGGGCTGACCAGCGCTTGCTGCATGAACAAAAGTCCCGGCGGCTACAGCAGAGCACAGTGGAGACAGGTTCTAGAAGGAGATGCAGAGGTGAGGTACGTAGCTACAAGCGCTGAGAATAATCGATGTGTGATTTCTTACCGCTGACAGTAGTAGTAGGTAAAAGGAAAGGTAGGTAGTGTTGGCAAAGTTGAGTGTGATGTGATAAAATAGCTAGGTAGGACCGTAGGTGCAAAGACCATAACCAGTAACCACCCCTCTAACTTGTTACAGTATTGATATCGAGGAGGGGAGGGGAGGGGAAGTCGGCCGCCGGCAAGCGATGCATTTGCTTACTGTACAGTACAATACTGAGTACAGTACAGTACAGTACTGTACAGTAATGCTTGGCTGACATCTCACTCGATGCTTTGCTTTCTACTTCTAAACTTCTACTAAATAGTGTTTAGCATGAAGATTAGAAGATGACATAGATAACTAGGTAGGTATTGGGTACAATAGATGCTTGTATTGAAAAGGGGACTCTAATAATAATGTTCTACTCTCACTCGTGATTGGCCTGTCTGCTTGTAACAGCAAAATTGTATACGGTACAGTACGTTGTACCGGTAGGTCTTGTGGGACGGCCCGTGCTTCTGCCATCGCAGCCAGCCCAGCCCCCCTTTAAATCGCGTCGCGACCGAGACCGCGTCAAAATCTTCGACGCGTAAAGTGCAACTTCCCTAAAACTCAACAATTGCATTTGCATCTACATCCCACCTTCCCTCTCAACCACCATCACCACCACCACTTTTTAGTTCTCCAATACACAGAAAGAGCCCCCGGCCATGGCATCTGTTGTACTCGGAAAGAGGACTAGAAGTTCTACAAACTCAGGTGCGCTTTCCTTCTAACTCTCCACTAGCACTCAACTCACTTTTGCCCAGCGCCAAAGTCACCAGCCAAAAGGCCTCGCGTCGAAATTTTTAATGACGAGAACGAGAATCCCTTCATCGTGCAGTCTGCGCGTCGCAACACCCAAGATGGCGAGTCAATGGACTTGGACGAGCTCTCAGCATCAATATTCACGAATTCTTCACCAATCAACAACGGCAAGCGCGCCACATTGTCTCTTTCCAACGCGAAAGCACAATTCCACATCGCGAAACGTAACAATGGTCAGTTTGAATACCTGGATTTCTTGGGATTGAGCTGACACGAAGCAGATGAGAGAAAACCCGTACAAAACCCGACACCCCAAACCCCACGTCACCGAGACGCGTTCAAGGCGCCAATCACCCCTCGACACCGTGTTGCAATCACTGCTAAAGCTCTTACTCCACGAACCCCACGTACACCAGGGACACCGAGCGGCTCAATTACCACCGTATACAGTCGGGCGAGACAATTATTCACGCGGAGTTCAGAGCCTGGTCGGCTTGTTGGGCGAGAAGCTGAGAGACAAGAACTGTCAAGTTTCGTTCAGGAGCGCGTTGCCAAAACGTTCGGTGGGTGTATATATGTTTCGGGCCCACCAGGAACAGGAAAAAGCGCCATGGTCAACGAAGTCACTAGCGATCTCGAGGAGTCGCCAGTCATGAAGAAGGCATACGTTAATTGTATGAGTCTGAAAACTTCTAAAGACCTATATGGTAGTTTGCTGGAGAGCTTGTGCGATAAGGAGGTTTTGGAAGGAGACGAGGTAAAGACCCTCCAAGGAATGTTTGCGCCGAAGAAGAAAGCCAAAAGCGTCTACGTTGTTACGTTGGATGAAATCGACCATGTGCTTTCCCTGGATCTGGAGATACTTTACAAGTTGTTCGAGTGGTCTCTACAGAAAACCTCGCATCTCATCTTGGTTGGCATCGCCAATGCTTTGGATTTAACGGACCGCTTCCTGCCACGATTGAAGGCCCGAAATCTCAAGCCACAACTGCTGCCATTCCTTCCTTACAGCGCAGCTCAGATCAAGACTGTCATCACTACTCGATTAAAGTCACTCGTGACTGCAGACAGTCCTACGCCAGATTACCTTCCATTCCTTCATCCAGCAGCCATTGATTTGTGTTCTCGGAAAGTCTCAAGTCAAACTGGAGATCTCCGAAAAGCATTTGATATATGCAGACGGGCAATTGATGTGATTGAGTTGGAAGTGAAGCAGAAGCATGAACAGGCCTTGCAAGAAGAGATTCTACAGCATAGTCCTTCCAAGAAACCACTCGAGGAGAACGTCAACTTGTCATCGCCAGTTGGTATCTCAGTAGGGGCTTCCACCAAGTCACTCGCGCAGTCACTAGCTACCCTAACAGTCGAGACTGCTCCACGAGCATCAATTGCACATGTCAACAAGATTACTTCATCAACATTTGGAAATGGAGCAAATCAAAGACTGAAAACTCTAAATCTTCAGCAGAAGGCTGCTTTATGCGCTTTGGTGGCCCTGGAGAAGCGGAAAAGGATGGCGGCGGCCAACGTAATGGCAACTCCTTCGAAATCGAACAACGTTGCTCCCACTATCAAAGCATTGTATGATGTATACTGCACGCTCTGTACTCAGGACTCTATTCTCCACCCCCTTACGAGCACCGAATTCAGAGATGTGGTTGGGAGCTTGGAAACACTGTCTTTGATCAGCGCTGTTGACGGGAGAAATGGCTCATTTGTGGGCTCCAACACCCCAAGCAGGAAAGCGAGGAAGTTCGGCTCTGGTATTGGTACTGGTGATGAGAAGAGAGTTGGCAGCTGTGTGGGAGAAAAAGAGGTTGCACAGGCTGTAGAGGGCCTGGGTGCTGGTATTTTGAAGAGTATTCTCAATGGCGAGGGCCTTTGAATGTTTGGATAGTGGTAGTTTCGCATAGCGTTGTATTGGGCATTGTTTGGCTAGCGGCTTGCATACGCAACATTGTATAAGGCGTCTACATATGAATATGGGCATGCATTAGGAAGGAGTAATGAGAATTTGTGACTGCAAAGCTGGCTTTCCAAATTATATTGCATAAGTGAAAATGACGTAAACTGTAGTTTCAAGATCATACTATCAGGAGATGGACATATTTTGAAGCCGCATCTTGGCAATTGGGCTCGTGATGCCTTTCGGAAAAGATGGGATTTGGTTTTCTTCCTTCCCTTTTCCATCAGAGTAATGCACCAGATGGGCCAACTTGTCAGGCCACGTTAAAGTCACAGGCTCGACATTACATATCGTGGAACCAGAGATGTCAGCGGTGAAGAAATTCTGGAAGCTATTCCGAACTGATCACCAACGCCTGTTTTCCAGATCCATCCCATGTCCTATTATTCCCGTACCTGTACTCACGCCGCATCAAGATTTGCTATCAGCATTACCGGCTTTATCCTTGTCGTCACCACCACCGCCTGTACTTGCAGTGGCAGTCGCCCCTTCATCTCCATCTCCATCTCCGTCTTGGACCTGTTCTTCATGCTGAGACTCTACGCTTGCAAGTAGAGCGTCGATTTTCTTCTCCAGGTTCGTAAGGTTTGACTCGAGGGCCTGCGCTGTCTTTTCGCCCCTGATTCAGATCAAGCACGGGGTCTTGGTCAGTCTAGATTCTAGCACCAGAGTGGGGTAGAGTAGTAGAGGCGGGATTGGGTTTCTTCCTCTTTGGACTTTTCGATCCTGCATGACCAAATAATACATGCGGATTCGAGAATTGGATGTTGGGAGCTCGTGGGTCGGAGACTCCTCCGAGACGATAGCAACTTACCTTGATAGTTCGGCCCAAACCTACATAGCTGGTTAGCTGGGGCACGGAATACGTTAAATTTGGCACTTAAAGAGCTTGTTCGGAGTGGGTGGCTTGCTTGCATGTCATCGGCGTTGCATTGTTTCGGAGGCAAGCCCTGTTCCGACGATGGGATTCTTGACACGTACCTTTGCTAGATCTGCATCATCTGCATGGCTGTCTGTCGAGACAACATTCGATGCGGGCGAGGACGAGGATGAGGAGGAAGCCATTAATCCTAGATGTAGAGTGCGGTCTAGATTCCACTGGAACTGCAGCGGAGGTGTGCGGCTGCACTTTTGTCGATGTCGTATCGTGGTATCAGCTCGGATTGAGAGTCCGGAGTGCTGCCACGTCAGGATCCAGATCAGGATCTGGATGTCGGAAAAGATGGGATTTCTAAATCTGGATGTTAGAAGAGGAGTTATTATTGTGCTCTGTGGAAAGGCATACTTACCGGCTTGGGATCTAGAACTTCTTATATTGTCTGCCCCTGGATCGAGCATCTCCACTACCCTTGGCGGTGAGGATTGTGACCTTGAATGCCCCCATCGTCTTATGCACGGGCACGGGCATATTCAAGTTAAGCATACCGTACGGTACAACGATTCCAAATTCCAAGGTGCGCTGCTTCTGAGTTAAATAATTGATTAATAGGTACAGTACTTGTACAAAATAGAATATGAGGTAGGTAAGTAGTCAGATTCAGGTCTCTTTTCTTATTCAACGAATAAGTACAGTACCGTACCGTATCATGAGCATCTTCCGGCTATTCCTGCACGTTCGGCGTCGTCGGTCATTGGAGTGTCCATCAGCATCGAGTTTACCCCTGCGCATCGCAGTTTTGCCATCAGAGAGAAAAGGCAGCGCGCACGGCGGAAGTAACCGCGTCAGATGAGATTCTAGCAGAGACATCCAGTTCGTATATTTCCCATGTTCGTAAGCACTGATAATAGGTGCGGAACACTCAACAGAACCTGCAAACATAATACCGCTATCTATTACTCTACCCAATTCTGCACTGACTATACTTCGTACGGAGTACAAGTGGCTCTACCACTCGAGTATACTCTACCGCTCGCTCTACCCTTAGGTCAGCTGTGTTGTTTAGTCACAGTGACTGGAGTGGTAGGCGTAGGCGTAGGCACCGCACCTACTGCTAGGTAGTAAGTAGTAAGGTAGTAGGGTTAATTGGATACCGTATAGACGACGGGCGATACGAGTCTTTTGAAGCTTTATCCCGTACTCAGTCTCAGTCCCCGCGTCCCCGACTGACTACTACTACACTACTACTACTACTACCTACCGTACTACGAAGTAGTAGATCTACCCTCTTATGGCCCGATTCTCTCCTCT
>QGMG01000378.1:0-32427 GCA_007825325.1 Lachnellula cervina | reverse complement strand
CCCTCCCCTTTCTCTTTCTCTTTCACCTCGCTTTTGTCCCTCCCCTTGTTTTCGGGAATCGCTAGTGAAGCCATAGCTATCGATCGTTTTCGTTTACTGGTATGCTTGTTGCTTTATTTTGGCCAATGTAATAGGAGGTGAGAAACTGCTGCTGCAGCTGCTACATGGCGAGGTGAGCCGAGGTGATAGGAGATGAGAGGAGTTGTGTGTTTGGAGAAGAGGGGTGGAATGGAATGGTTGGGACAAGGACGAGGACGAGGACAAGGCTGAATCACGGAACGGATGTGAAGGCCGGCGATAAGGATGTCTTATCGCACGTGATGTGTATAATGAAAAGGGGCCCTGGAAGAGGGCATCGGCATGCTTGTCTTGACAATTTTTAAGTGGCGGAGAAGAAAGAAATATTCAGCAAATTTTATCAAGGTTCATATTACATATACATACATTTGCTCTCATTTCGTTACCGCTTGCATGCCCATATCCTATTTTATGCCCAACGCCAGCAAAACCTCAAAAGCAATGCTCCATCTATTTATAAACACATTTTATAGCAACGCAAACAAGCCTCCGCCTACACCCATCATCGAAAGCGTGATAATACCAACAAATACCCCCGACCAAGCAAACGGCTCAATACCATTAGCTGCGCTCTTCTTCTTACCCGTGGGACTGGAAGTGAATCCACTAGCCGCGCTGAGACCAGTAGCCGTGGGGTTATAAGTCGGCGCAGCGCTGCCTCCACTTGCTGTCGCCGTGACACCAACCTTGGGGACACCGGTAGCAGTCTGTGTGACCGCGGCTTGATTCGGTGCAGTGGTGGCCGAAGGAATCTGTGCACCGAAGCTAGGGAATGGTACAACTTTGGAGCTGGTGGCATTGAAGTCTGTCTGGGCTAGACCGATGCGGTTGTTGGCAAGATCGTACACAACGTAGGCTGAGCGCAGGAATGTGTCACCGAACAAGATTGGCAAATCACCCGCGGCTTGAAGTCCAAGTTGGCAAGCTGCTACCTTGTTGCTGTATGTTGCAGCTTGACCATTGGGCAAGGTGAGAGGGAGGACAAGCTCTCCGATGGGGACTTTGATAACAGGTCCGCCTGTGCCACCGAAACCAAAGTTGAACGTTCCATTGGTATCACCGGTGTAGCATGGAAGAACAACGGCGTCGAGTTCTCTGTCGTATTGTGCTCCCAATTCCGCAAAGACCATTTCGGCGACTTGGTCGGGGAGATAGGTCAGAGTAGTTCCAGAGTCCAATATGGCAGCCGTGGCGAAATCTGCTGCGGTAAGTTGATCGGTACCCGAGCTACTGGTTGCTGATAGCGAGGTGAAAGCTACAGTAAAAGAGACAACGGATTTTGAACGGCGGCTGGGGTAGACATCGACCGAGATAAGATCGCCTGAGAATTTATCTGTATCGATACCTCCAAAAAGAATTGATCCAGTACTCGAATCTGTAAATATTAGCATCTGCGATCTAATCAGGAGGAGGTACTCACCAAGATCATTCAGCCACAAGCTATACGCAAGAGAGTTAATCAACCCTTCATCGACCATCTCATTAGGCAGATTCGCGTAGATGGTGGTATTGCCAGTCTCAACGTTTGCCTCGGAGGTGTTATACCCAATACCCATAATTCCCTGTCCAATTTGGCCACCTACGGACAACCCCATCTCCAGGCCTTTCACCGTCGCGCCACCAATACCAAACATATCCGTAAAGTAGTCTCCAGCAGCACCCGATCCATCCACATATGAGATATTGAATTCGCCCGGTCCAACTACTTTGTACGTCGAGGAAGTTGTATTATCGACTGTAAGAGGATTAGAAAAGGCTATTTGAGGCAAATGGTGAAACTCACAAGTACCGCCAGGACATCCCCCACCCTGAATAACAGGAGTATCGCAAATAACGGACCCTGCCACAGGAACCCAAACATCCGAACTACCCGTATCGATTTGTAGAGTCAGCTTCTGCGGCGGTGTTCCTACTGTGATGCTCGCAGCGTATAGTCCGCCTGTAACGTTGTTGGCGAGAGATTCGGTGACGGTGCTATCACTCCCGCGACGCACGAGTCTGCTGCGGACGTAGTGGGCTTCTAATTGTGCGGCCTGGACGGCTGGATCTCGCGCGATGTTCATCTGGATAGTGTTTGCGGAGGCGCCTATGGTGAGGCCTAGGAGGAGGGTGTTGAGGAGAATCGCCATGGTTGCTGTTGAATGATGTGCCAGACCAGAGCCAGAGTGGTAAGGGGCGTTGTGTAGGATGAAGATGCAAGCGTAGGAAAGGAGAAGAGATACAAATGAAGAGGAGGACGAAAATAAGGACTGTTTATTAGGAAAGGCGGTCCTTTGATGTATGACGCGGATCGGACTGTGGCACCGTACGGAGTAAAATGATTTGAAAAGCAGGCGCAGGGGCAGGGTATACAGCCGAACAAACCAGCTTTCAACCGATCCCAAGATCTACGTGGAAATATGAAAAGAAGTCGGGATTATCAATAACATCAGTTAGGAAGAGGAAAAGGGAAGGGGGCAAGGAAAGAGAAAGAGTTATTGCCATGTCTTTAAAATAGGGTACTGTGTTGTATGCAAGCAAGTGCACGCACGTTTCATTCAACCGGCAAGCGCAGATCTATAAAAAGCCTCCGTTACAGAAAGCGCCCGCCCTCTCAAACTGACGGCACCATCTACAATATAAAACAACTGGATATCAGCACAGCATAGCTTACCACCTCAAACAAAACAAAACGCTTGAAACTGCAGGATATGAAGCATTTGCCCACCACTCGCCACCATGTCGGCGCCTACCAGTACCGTACTCCGTACTATACAGTAACCCATTCTATCATCATCTGGTTCCGTTATCCTTGTCCCCACATTGTCGGGACGGGCGCAGACCCCGGATCAGCCACTTCAGCTCTCCCGCCGTATATCCCTTGGCAACGTCTATCTGGCGTCTTTAGTTCCTCCTCTTTCTCTTGAACTACGGGGTAAAATTTCAAGCTTATTAAGAATAAAAGCTTTGTACAGTACACCAAATTCAACTCAAAGAAAGATCTGTACTCCGTAAGATTCCAAATACATGCACCTCCCAGCCAGCTAACGCAGTGTGGCGCAGCATCACCAACACCTGTTTTCTCCTGAGTCCTGAAAGGGTTAGTGTTTCAGAAAGTTGGTGGCACGGACGCGCGTTTACGATGGCAAAAGCTTGTCTGGTCTTGCGATTGGACTGACTTGACTGGCTGGGCTGCATGGACTGACTTGCACGGGTCCACTTGCACTTGCCATTCTTTACGGAGGTACGGAGGTACATGCGGGATGTTATACTCCGGAGTATCACGATGAGATGAAAGAAGAAAAAGTACAATGCAGCACAGCCACATTCTACAATTCATGTCACGTGCATCTCTGGTCTTCTTTTTTTCTTTTTTCTTCTTGTTCCAATAAGCCTATTGTCAATTTCTGTTCATACTTATTACGCAAAGTCTATTGTAGTCTATGGAAGTTGGACGTTGATTTCAATCCTGGCCTGGTTACAAGTATCAGCCTTACAGGTGAACGACAGACGGGGTGGCCAATGATATGCCGCGTCTCGCAATCTACTTTTATTTAATGGATGGAAAAGCTAAGTGCAATGTGATTACCAGTGCAACCGTTCGTCAAAGATCTTCTAACAAGATCCAGAGTAGCGGCTATACACGCGAGGACCCCTTCCCCTACCCTCAATCATGTTCATGTATTCCATGCCCTCCCTCCTTTACACAGCATCCCTCTTCATATCCCAAGTAACATAATCCTCATAATCCCCAAACTCCTTCAAATCAACCCTCACCACCCCCAACGCCCCAAACCCAAACCTCTCATACAACGCCTTCCCACTCCTCGAAGCATGCACATAGCATTCCGCATGCTCAGCATCAACAGACTCGAGAAACTTCCCAACCAACATCGAACCCACGCCCGTACGCTGCCATTTCGGATGAACAGCAAAGCCCTCAAGTTCTATAACCGTTCCCAACATCGTCAGCAACCCCTCTTTCTATCACAAGAAAAACAAATCTTTGGGGCAAGGCATGACATGATAGGAAAGGTGTAGTACAGTAGAGAAAGATAAATAATCACATACCCCAACACCCCTCCAAACCCAACCCCTTCTTCGCCCTCCCCGTCTCCTCAAAAACCCTCTCAAAAAACCCCAAATCAGTCCCCTCTCCAAACACCGGCTGCCATTCCCCCTCCCCCTCCTCCCCTCCCCCACCTTTCCCAACCAGATATATCAAATACCCCACAATCTCCCCATCTCCACCCCCCGCCGTCGCAACCCAAAACCCAGCTCGGCGATCGTACAAATGCTTATACCGATCCAAGATAAACGTCTCGCGCGCAGCGGACGCGCGAAAGGGGATGGTGTAGACGGGGTGCGTGGCGTTGGATTGCAGGTCCATGGCTAGCATTGCGGGGAAGTCTGGTGGGTGGGCGGCGCGGATGGTTATTGGTGGTGGTGACATTATGGCGAACCAACCTTTGCTCGACTAGTATATTAGTTTCTTTCCTCGCTTGGGCTTGCTTGGTTTTAGGAAATACTATGTTATAAAGTACAGTAGTTATCTTGATAGGATTTAAGAGCTGGGCTGGGATTGGGATAGGGTGGCTCGGTTAGTTACTGTAGGTAAATCAACCTGCCTAATTGGATCTAGCTTAGAGGCTCTGGCTGGGTATAGCATATCCCATTTTCGCATATTTATATGCTCTTACTCTGCTATGATTTACTCACTCCGTACTTAACTATATCTCCCCGGCACTATACAAGCGCCGCAGTAGGACGTTGACTGCAGATTGCCTACTACTATTTTTTGTTATAATGACAGAATGATTGCATTAAGGAAGCTATGTAGAAGCTGCAACGAGTAGAGATTTTATGCTTACTAGCGCCTACATGCTCTAACACTATATGCTTAATAGACATTCTAACATTTTTATATTATAATAAAGTGGAAATAAAATAAGTTTATTTGATAAATAAAAATAAAGGAAGGCTCCGGGGTAAGGCGCTAATACGTTTAAACAGAAAGCGAGTATACTGGAAACGACCTCATCGCTATTGGTGCAGTCGCACCGCAGCATCGTCTAGGCGTTATACTTTTCATCATACTTCTTGAATTCGCCTTCCGTCAGCCGCCTATTCCCATGGAAGTGTTACCAGATCTTTGGCTCGATAACAGAAGATAGCTTGTGTACCATTTCAATTAGCAAGATCATCGATATGCTGTGATACTGTATGTTTAGATTGTTCACATGGAACTACCTAGCACAACGTGAAACGGTTCTTAGCGATCCTCCCTTGTCGCCACAACTTGAGGACCTCCCCGTTCATGATACCATGAACGTAGCTTTCACCAACAAGTCTGTACATGGTATCGGTATCCGTAGGCCTCAGAATATATGGGGCACAGCCCCCAAAAAGCACGCAAACTAGATCCCCCTCCCTCATCAAGGCAGGTCCAATGCCCATGTACCCATCCTCCGTAAAGAATTGTCGTCGTCCGTAGCATAAGCGTCGTGCAATACCAAGCCTGCGCTGGTATCTAGGAGCTTGTCTAGGAGACTGGGTTTCCACCAAATCTCGCTTGGCGCTTTTCGCGTTCACAAGTCGACCTGCTGTGAGTGTGGCTGTCCAAGCTGCTGCCATGGATTCACCGGTCGGATATGTGTACTCTGCCCCATCGTAACACCTGAAAACTTGGTCATTGATTCGAGGCCCGTGGGCAACGCGTTCCGAATTGAACGCTTCGGACATCGCGGAAACGGTTGAAAGGCGCAGCTCTTCCACTTGCAGGTGATCCGTACTGCGAGCAGAGAGACTCGACTTGCTGTACGTCTCGGCAGAAGATTGATATTGATGCCGTGGCAATGCTATCAGGGGCTGTATGCCAAGCATTCTCACATCCCATTGCGGCCAAGGCACGCAATGGGAACTGGAACTGAACCACTAAGAGCATAGGAGAACCAGCTGATTGGTTAGAACCATAGTTTAAAGCGTTGGTTTTATACTAGAGCCAAACCAATTAAGAACCATGGTTAACCAGCAGTTAAGCCCCACTATTCCTCCCGTTTATAAGGGTCAAAAGTCTCTAGGATCACTTCTACTTAGCTCTGAAAATGCATCTCTTAGATTACTTCTATTGTTAGAATTAGAAGAGGCTTGAGACATGCTGAATATGCATATAAAATAAGGTAAGGGAGAGAGAAAACGAAGGAAGTGAAATAGTGAAAAGAAAGTGCCTAAAAGTGGGAACTACTATAGCTTTTTAATATATATAAGCCCTTCAGGGGGGGCTTCAGGGGGGCACTACCTAATAAAATCAGGGCTAACCAGTTTAGGCAGCTAACCAACTAGTTAAGGAAATATGATTAGTTGGTTCGTGGTTCTTACAAAGATTAAAAACCACAGTTTTGGTTGGTCCAGTTAGCTAGTTGGTTCTGGTTTTGAACCAACCATTGGGTGCCTTGCCTCAAAGGCTTCTTGTGTTCTTGGAAGTAGCATATGTCTACTTTGTGATTTGTTGACCACACCCAGGCGGCAATTGGGCCATCGACGAGACTATCATCTTCAAACAAAAGCTCCTGTCCTTCTCCGCACTGCAGGTACATTTCAGTCTGATACACCCAGTCGTATGGATCATCTTCCAAAGCGTATGTTAGGAAGGAGCTGTCACAACAGATATTATCTTTAAGAATCGAAGCCTTTTGCGCAGCAGAAGATGCGTTGAACAATCGGCATAAGAGTGGGAGACCGAGGGACATGAGATATCTTGTGTTTTGTACTCGCCAGTATTCTGCAGAAAAGAATTAGGCAATTCGCAATCGTGAGAGATGAAAGGGCCACTCACCATCATTTAGATTTTTGTTAGGACGAAGTTTGGAAAGTTCAGAAGAATTCTCTCGGATGACTTCTGTATGACTTCTGATAATGTAGTCATGCACGCAAGCAAACTCCTCGACCTCCCAAGCTTTGAAGATAGAGAGAAAAAGCAAGCTTTGATCAGTCGAATCAAAGCACCGTCGAGATTTTGGTGGAATTTGTACACCAAGGGGCTCTGTAAACAAAACTCGGAATAGCTCGAAACGGTAGAGGCTCGGTAGATGTGACGTTTCTCGTTGAGGGAGAGTTGTCCGTGAGATTCGATTCTTTCTCCCGTAACTGGATCGATAGATACTGTAGTGTGGTCTCGCAGAAATCAGAGGATATTTTAGCGACCTAAGCTTGGAGACGTGACAAAGATTCGAGGGTCTCGATATCTAGAGAGCCGCACGTGGCTGGCGAAGATGAACCTCGTTCCGCTTTATACTGCGATATAAAAGATTTTACACCATCTTTACGCCTACCGGGCTCGTTGAACCCAATTTGAGAGGCTTTGTGGACCGCCAGAGCATCTGGAAGAACCTCTGTTCCAATATCGTGAAGCAACACTGCTGAGAATATGCCCTTGCGCTTCCCCTGTTAGACTTCGTGATGTAGTGGCGACGATCGAACTAGCGTTTGCAGAGTAGGGATATTTGGCGCAGGATGAAGAATTATTGTCTTGGGATCGGCGAACAGACCATCGAGACTGGCAGTCCTTGGGGTCGAAGCGGTCGATTGGACCTTGGTGGGTTTGAAGCCAGCGCTGTTGTCCGCTGTTTCCGTCATCCTGTCTTTATGAATCTTCAGGTGACTGATTGCATTCTTCGTATTGATGAATGTCCCACTCAAGTTGAGTGCCCCTTCTCAAGGCCTCTCTCCCCAATCAAGCTTTGGCCCCGACACCTGTCTCCGGGCTATTTTAGAAAAACGAAGAACATAAGGAGGATTCAGCCGTTAGTCTGAAGTCCTTTTTTCGCAGAAAACGGGAAGTATCTTCAGTATAGGCAGGTCCCGTGCATTAGACAATCGTCCCGTAAATAGAGTACCATGATTGTAGGAAAGGTTTTATACAGTATAGGCGTGGAGTTATATCTATCTAGGTAGGTATGACATCATTGTGAAATCCCCATGAAACCAATAGTTAACGATAGTCAAAAGGCCTATTTTTAGGGCAAGACTACCTACCCAGCCTAGGTATATATAAAAATTTACCACTTGTTAGTCACCTGAACCCTACATACCGCATCCGAGTTCTTTTGAGGGAAATCGTTAAACAACCACAAATCCAAACAAACCCCCAAAACCCTTTGCTTCACATCCAGTACTATATTACAACTCGAATACAAAAGCTAAAAATGGAAGGCTCCATCACACCGGGACCCGCAAACTCAAATATGGAGGAGGAAGTATTAACAGCAGAAATGGAACAACCCACTCCAAGGAGCCCCGATCAGGTTTGCCATCTTACGGATCTGCAAAACAACCCTTCTCTCTGGTACAAAATCCACGTCTTCATCTACGACCTCAGAAACTTTCGAGAGATTCCCGATTCCCAGAAACGACTCGACCGCATCACCGATGCGTCCTACATAGGCACCCCATATTTCACCACCACCGAAGTCTCACAACTGAAATCAACGATCATAGATCCCAAGTCACAGCAGACACTGGAGCAACTCATCGAAGAAACACTCAACGAGCGCCTGGAGCGGAGGATGAAGAAAAGGGTTGAGATTGGAGATTACCGGGTCTGCGCTGCTCACGATCTTGCTCCGATTTTCGAAAAGGCTTTCGATATCAAGCCAAAGGATCTTGCTAGAAATGTGGAGTTTTTAGCTGTTATGGAGAAGTCGGGCCTGAAACTCAAGGATGGTGATGAGTGGAAAGGCAGTTCGAAGAAATCGTCGCCAAAGAAGAATAAGAAGAAGCATTAAAGGGTGCATGAAGCGAGAACGGATTTCACTTGCATAGATACGAGCCAAAACATCAACGCTTCACAAATATCTACAATGGCCATAAGTTCCTTCACCGAGACACGACTTCGACCTTGCACCCACTTGATCTAGCGAAACCTTCTCGCGCCTTTCACGAAGAGAGTTTGGAGGACACATCAACGACGCCGTGTCAACGCTGCACAGTACTTTGAACCGCCACAACCTTGCTCGTCTGCGTAGTAAGAATCCTCTCCGACGGGACTTCTTCATCACTCTGCCCCTCGAATCCGTAACTCTTATCGGACTCAACAGGGACATGTTCACGCATAGCGATCCACGTTGGCACCACTGCAAGACCTAGAAGAACAGATGAGCATCGCTATCAACCAAGGATTGAGCCGGGGATTGCCGCCTACCGAGAAGTATCGTATTGACGGCGAGGGGAACACGACCACCTTTCCATTCACGTGTATTCAGCCCGTAAGACACAGCTTGGGAAAAGCTCTCCTGTCCACGAAGAATACCAGTGAAACGTGCTGGGGTTCGTTAGTTGAATTCTAGCAGAGCGAGCTTCCCTCGAACTAGAAATGGAAATCCTTACATAACTCAGAAATGTTGTCAGTTTTTGTGGACACAAAATAATAGAGCCAGTTCTGCAGGGATTGCTGTGAGAATTCTAGTGATGTTTTATCAGCATGTGACTCATTCGAATGGCCAGGTATGGTGGAATAGCTTACGCCAGAACGCTAGGACGAAGAACCCTTCGACGAATCCAGAGTCCTCCCAGTCCCAGGCAGGAGGGTGTCGAGTGTATTTTTCTTGGATTACCCAGGCGTAGATCCAAGCAACGAGATGCCAGAAAATTACCCAGTAGAAGCTAAAGATCGTCAGTCCCTCTTGCTCACTTGCTGAAAGTTTTCTAATTGTTTTACCCAATAAGCAACCGCTTCTTCACGGGGAATTTCTTATAGTCAAGCAATAGACTGATTAGGTAAGATGAGAGTAAAGCCGCGAAGTTGACTGAGCTTGTTAGTGATTGGGATGTAGAGGAATGACCACGAGGACGAGTTTCAACTCACTGACAAATCCACTCAGGGCTCTCGCGCGAACTCCAAAGTAATACGTCTGGAAATCTACATTGCTACATTAGATAACTAGACTAAAGTCACGAAGTATGCAGGGTCCAAACTTACTTGAGTTGTACTGGTTGAAGTAAGCAGCCCAGAAAATAGGCAGCAATAAGAGAATCTACGTCTTGTTAGAAAAGAACGCATCAACGATGTAGAAGAGAGCGCTTACATCACGTCTAGCCAATGCCCTTCCCAGTGCCTTGATCTCAGCGATGAAAGACTTTTCGGCAACGATTTTTACTTTGGTTCCATCTGAGCGCTGGACCTTTTCCGGTGGAGTGAGAAACAGTGCTAGTGGAGCGGCAATACATTGAAGCGCGATGAACACCAGGTACGTTTCTAATATCTCCACGTTAAAACCATAGCGATATCAAAGTTTTTCAATCACACTCACCATATCCAACTTTGCCCTTCTTCTTCTGATTAGCGCCACTATGCTCAAGTTAGCATTGCAGATCTAGTAGTGAACACATAGGCTATGGCACGAACTGATTCAGCGCAAGCACAATGGCTCCCCCGACAAGTGGTCCCCCAGTGCGGAAAATCAACCATATACTATCGCACAATCAATCAGCAATATTCGAGATGTGTGATTGTACGGTGCCTGCCTACTTCATATATTTCCCCCTCTTCGAAGCCTCGGGATAACCTAGAGCAACAGCGCCTTCGGAAGCCCAGAACAGACCAGCACTGTTCATTTACACTATTAGCTTCTGCCGCCAGCTAGGAAGATTATTCGGCGGAAAATGGACTTACGAGATGCCGCAAAATACAGCTCCAACCAAGACTAGCCAGTTATTACCCTATCGTCGCTATTAGCATCAATATAGTTCAAAAGTGAAAACCTGGGTGTGTTTTACATAGCGATTGTTGGTATATAGCCCTGCACTATAACAGATAAAAACATTAGCGATGATGGCAATCCACTTGTATATGATTCTAACGTACGAATAGACCGGATATCCAACCGCACCGAGACACAAAGTCCAATTCAGTCCAATCCTATTAGATATCGGGCCACCAAGCAAGCACAGAAACCCCACTACATATCACACGCTATCAGCAAACCAATTCTCCTACAAAAAGCAGAGACCTGGAAAAGTAAACTCTTTGCGGAATGGAATGGCATACTTAGCCCAAAGACAAGTGAGTTCGCTGCGTTGACGAGAAATGGCGATTGAGCGCCCCCGGCACCAAGAGAGCCCATGGCGTTCCAGAGGCCCGGCGCCAGAAAGCCCACCCCGCCAATCACAAACGCATTAAACAACGTCGTGCGATACCAAACCCTCTTCTGCAGAGGACGTGTCTCTCCCCCATCTCGGTCTACCGAGGAAGCCATTTACAGTACTCCGTACGTATGGATTTCAGAAATCCTAGCCTACTCACTGCACCGCGAGCAAGAATTAATTAAGCCAGACTAAAAGAGCTTTTACGAATGGGATGCTTCTTAATTATATAGATAGGTAGATAGGATAAACATGTGCTTGTTGAAAAACCGTCATGCCCCACTAATCGTGTCAGAGAAAAAGAAGTTTCGAATATTTGGCAGGAATGGCGGAATACACTAGCCCGATGCATGGGGTTTTTGCAGGCATTCGAAGTACCACCTACCTTTTCTGGAAACTCTAGTTGGCAAATGTCATCTTATACTCTATTACTGACACATCGATCGAATGTCATGAAAATTCTTCTCTTCGAGAGCTCCAATTGATAGTGGTGTTGCTTGGAAAGGTTTTCAAGGGTGGATTCGGTAAACAGGCCCTGGAGTTGTTTCCCGGGTTTCAGGGGCTCGCTTCTGAGAACCCCCTGCTTACATGCTAAAAAAGACAGGGGTTGCGGAAAAGAATATTGTGGTGCATGTGTCCAATGTGATTCTAGAGCCAATTTGTATTTACTCGAGAAGCTAAGGTAGACCGCCAGCCCCGATTGTTAAAAGCCAACACTGTGCCTCATATAGCCTAAAAGGAGTGTTCCAAAGTCCACTTCCATATCTTCCCTCTGCCTCACGCACAACATATCACCAACAACAACAAACAACAGCCAAGTCCTTTCCCCGACTACTCGTCTGTCAAAGCATCTAAGCCGAAGGTTGCGGACGATACTTAGACCCAGGAAACTGGTCAAAAGCACTCGTATTGAACGAATTCAACGCCGGGCAATTCAGCTCACTCAACACAGGCGAGATATATTGATTCACAAGCGCCACCACCGGCGCCAAGTTCGAGACGATGCCCGACAACGCCACTGGGATACCTTGCTGTGCAGCCTGGAAGAAGAAACAACCGAGATTTTTTCCTTGCAGCAGAGTCTGCGCATTGTACACGCCGCCCGAGATGTCAGCGGGGTCGACGCCCGTGAAGGAGTTGACTGTGCCGGTGTTTCCGCCGAATTCGACGACTTGGGGGTATTTGGTGGCGAGGATAGCCACATCGGCCTGGCATGTTGGTCAGATGGAAGGGGAGGTTCTTTTAGTTATAGGGTATGTAATAACTTACTACTGCGGGTACGGCACCGTAAGGGTTGGTTGATGGTCGCTTATACCAGTTTTGGGGGATTTGCTCTTGTCCGGCGCTCCAGACATGTGCGTTGTCGGGACCAGAGACGGAGAAGAAGGTCTTTAAGATATCGCGATTAAGGTAGCCTTGGATGTTGTCGGCGGAGTGCTGAATAGGTTGTTAGTGTTTGATATGATACCACAAGAGCGAGGAACGTGGACTTACATTGCTCATGAGGTTGACAATGAAATGGTGGGCAATAGGAGGGACAAGTCCGGCAAATGGCTACTTTGGTGTCAGTGTACGGAGGGTCTAGCAGAAAATGTCTACTTACTGCTGAAAAAAAATACGGGTTGTTTTGCACCGAGTACTCATTTGTCAATTTGTTGTGGTCTCGCAGGACGTCAAGTGTAAAATTCTCTGCAGAGAAATACAGTTGATCAAATCGCGGCAGGTTAAGAGAATGGGCATCCCCATTGTTCAAGTAAGCATCGTACTATCATGGACAGTTAGCTGTGTAGACTTAGACATGAACTGAAAACTTACCCGTGCAGGTGATGCGTCGCTCTCATATTGATTATGAGAGAAGGAAATGCCTTCAGGTTCGGAGAGCAAACCTAACGCACCGCTATAAGGGCCGCCGATTGACCAAGTTCCAGCGACAGGGTCACCAGTAAGTGCAATGGCAATCACAGATAGTGCGGCTGCGAACTCGTCCCCAAAGCTATAGGCTTGGCTAAGACCAGTAACAGCTTCGCCAGGTTAGTACAGGGATACATTTAGGTTCGTATTGGAAGACCTACTTTGCTGGATTGTGTTGATACCGTTTCTTTGGAGGAATCCATGGTTTGCAGCTGCATTGAGGCCCGGGCATGGTCCACGTTCATCATTTGGACCTGGGGCAATAAATTGATGGGTTGTCCCTGGTTCGACATTCACAAACTGGTCCACAGGATCAAATCCAAGGCTGGGAATTGGACCAGAGTTTCCTTCCAGAGAGCTCAATGGGAGGTTGCTAGGGAGAGATTGTCTGGCTATAACCTTGGCGGCCATTTCAGGTGTCATGCCAGGCATGGCAATGACAACCTGAGCGGCGCTGAAAATAGAGAGAAGTTGTACACGCATTTTGAAAAGATTATGGGTGTTTGTATTTCTGAGGCTCTGCTGGAAACTGTAGGTGAGAGCAGTACTGGCTGCTAAAGAGAACTTATATGTGTTTTGCCTGACTTAAGAAATAAGTGATTCCAAACTTGAATCTTCCAACTTGTAGAACATCCCGGGCTAAATCGCATCATTATCAACATTCAGGATTTCCTCATCATCATGCAGATATATTCGGAAACTTGAAGAGTCGTCAACGTTGATCTCCTCCGAATTGAGGGAAGCGTACATATAGAGGTACCGCTATGTCCTAAAAAGGTTGGCTGGGAGAAAATATGACTAGCTTGGATCGAAGACCAGATCTAGTTTCCGATACTAGCTGGTAGATGCATATGGGAATTACGGTACCAGGTCTGGTGGGTGGTGATCTGAAAGATATTAGATGCGTATTACTTTAACTGCCCAGTGATTGGCAGAACCGGAAGTCCAGACCCAGAAATTCCCACACGTTTTAAGGTTAAGATAGAAATCTACCGGATGGTATAAACCCGAGGCAGATCATCCCGTACCTGCGTATAAGCTATTCCCCAAGCGAGTGTGATCTGTTGTTTGTGGTGGTGTAGATATGAGATGGAGATGTCGAAAAAGTTCAGTGATAAGTCGTGATATGCAGCAACAAAGAAATAGGCTCGGCCCCAACACAGCCGTTCAAAATAAGTTGCAAGGCAAAAGTTGATGTCCACTTGATGATGATGATGGAGGTACGAGTAGTTCGCATTTATTGTGCTTTTCTAAAAAAGTCTTTACCACTTAGTACTTGATTAGCTATTGAACATTTCACAGCACCAACACCCTGTGCACTTCAGCAGGAAACATCGAGCTCGTTGATTCCATTGCATACGCAGCCGTCCAACCTTGAACGAGGAGGATTGGATTCAGAATGCGAACGCTCTTGAGCATGCCAGAGCTATTTGTGGTGTTCCCTTTGAAAGCCTTGACATTAGGAATGGAGGTCGAAAGTCAAGTTGTTCGCTTTCAAACGTGGGTTTTCCTCCGAAATCAAAGCTTGGGCCATATTCCACAAACATATCCAGCTACCTTTGCATCTCGTCTACGTGAGTTTACGGTAGAGACTGACATATTTATTGAACTATAAGAAAAGCAAAAAGCGAAGTCCGATATAAAAATGTGCGAGGTTAAATTTCACATGACAAGTTTACCCCCCTATCTCTCTCGTTTAACAAACCAATCTGAAAGTCAAAACTTTCTCGGGAAAAAAGTCGTGTCTTGATCTCGAGCAAAGGGTTTTAAACAACCGTGAGATCACTCCCCTATCCATGGAAAGCTGTCAAATGACTCCGGATCCGAGTCCTCTCTCCTTGCTGCGGCAACATCTACATAGCGGCCAGAAATCCATGGGAAGCTATCATGTGGCTCCGCCTCAGAAGACTCTCTCATCTTCTCAGATTTGGTGTCGTTCTCGGGCTCTTCGTTAGGAGTAGAAGCCACATTGAGACTATCAGAATGTTGGTCCTTGACAGCGTCAATGGATTTTCGGTGCAATTCCTCTTCTGCTATTTTCATTATGGCGTTATTCTTTTCAAGCTCGCCAGTTTGAATCATCTCCATCAAGAACGGCGTGAACCGGCCGGTGACGGTTTGCCCTCTCTAGCGGCTTTTATGGATAGATTCGTCTCATCTAGGTAGTAGGATGTCAGTCGATAACCTTTTGGACTAAATACAATGTGGTCGAAAACTTGCAACTCTCACGGTAGGCTCCACCCACCTCTCTTATGAAATCTGCGGTAGAGTTTGCCGGAAATTTTTCCCTGGCTTCAAGATATCTCTTGTGGTTTGCCGCGTTGCCGGGTAGATACCAGTACCCCTTGTATGGTCCATTTTGTTGAAACTAATAGTTTCAGCGAATCTTGTTCCGACACATCTTCTTTCTGTCTCGCCTCTCGATTTGAGGCGCCGAGAGCCGCCCACTGGATTCACAAGACTAATCCCACCCAATGTATTCCTAATCAAACCCATTCCGGCACCTTTTACTGCGAGCAATAATTTGGCCTTTTTGTTCACTGGGGGCTCGTGCTGCCGACAGAAATCAATATGTTATCTTGAAACTTATAGGGGCTTCTTACTAATTGGCTCGGTCATTGCAACTCATGTCTATCAAATTTGGCCCGGTTTAAGTATTCGGATGTTTAAAATCATGTGCTCATAGGTTGTGTTTGTATCGAAATTGTCTTGGGATAGTGTCAAAGCAGGAAGAGAACGCAGACCTGGGCGGGAATCTGGTTATATTTAAGGACTGTCATTACTCTTGTTTTTCGATGTAAAATCGACACCTCGACTGTTGATATGCCTCAAGTCATATTGGTTACTATCAAATTTAGGAGTTTCGTGACCTGGCTTGTGATTCTGCTAGTGACTTAACTCCCATTCAGTCAATCTCTTGAAATGCAAACAAAGCCCACAGAGCGGGAGAGTGCAGTGCTAAGAGGGAACGCTTACAATGACCTACAATAAAGAGTTAGCTTATAGTTTCTTTCAAGTTGAATGTATGAAATGGGTTGGCTTAGATTGGGTAGAGCAACTTACCCAACCCAACCATACTCAGGTATACTTAGGTCGACTTAAGTAAGCTGCGGTTCTGTAAATACTCTGCTTTCAACATTTGCACACAAAATGTGTTTGATGGCAGTAAAATGTGATAACAAGTTTATTCTTAGAATGAGAAGCAAATTCAAAGGATACTAGGACAATCTCCTCAACATCGCTAATATAATAGTCTCTCGAGATTCGAGATACTACAGATGCGGCAGAGAGCCGACATCTCCTAAAAACAACTTCCCGCTGTCCCAGGCCATGATCTCGTCTGCTACATAGTGCTCAAGGGGTGCCCCTTCTTTAAGCCATTGAAGAGTCTTCCTCTCTTCCACAATAAAAGCCTCTTCAAGCCCAAGTGTGTTCATATCCAATTCTTCTTCTGCAAGCCGAAGATTCTCAGCTGTACTGTCCATCTTCTTGAAAGCGATTTTGGTGGTTATGGTTGGGGTATGCGTATATCGCATGGTTTCGCTTTGATGCCCTGGAATCAGGTTAGCTCAGCTAGATCTTGGGAGATATAATATAGAGTTAATCTTAGCGTACAGTGTGAGAAAAAGGTTGCTCCAGCTCGTTCATAAAGCTCAGCCTTTATAGAGGGACGGTTTGCGAAGTCAAGACCCATTAAAGCATCTAATCGGTCATCGGCTGGATTCGGGTGCCAATTGGCGGTGCGCATGAGCCAAACAGAGGTTCGCGGCATGTTCTCCTTATCGAAGGCTATTCCTACCGCATGTGGCTTGCCGTAGAGAGGACGCAAAGCCTCGTTGTCGGCAGCCCAAAAGGGATATCGAGTGTGTGCCATGAGTATTTGTTCCATGAGTACTGCAGTAATGCTGATGAGATAACAGCTAGAAGAGAGTCAAGAAGGAAGTTATAGTCTCGATAAGAGATGGAGATAGGAAACGAGAGGAGTTTGGGTTGCATTTTATAATAAATTGGACATAACAGTTGGTAAAGTTGGTGCTGCGCCTTGTAAGGTACCTAACCTACTCCCCCCTCGATTTGCTGTGAAGTTGGCGCTAAGATCTCTTGGTGAGCGGCGTTGTAATTGGTATCCTGTGCCAGATTTACGTACCTAGCGAGCCTAGGTCTCAAATAATAAGAAGAGCGAAATAAAGCGACCAGATTTTAACTGAAGTTTCATCTGAAATCTACCTGTTTTAGGATAACTCTGGTGTTGTGCACTTAATTTTATAAGTAGGAGGTGCAAGCACGCTTCTTCCCCCCGGAGGCTTCTTCAACTCAACCCCTCAATCCGCCCTCCCTCACTAGAAACCCAAGATATCTCAAGTACATGCACAACTCGTCGATATACGAACTTTTCCTGCCTTACCGTATACACCAGATAGGCGACGCGTGTAATACAATATAGCATGTGTAAAAGGAGCATGTCACATGTAACGCGTGAGGAATGAGATGAGTGAGCAAGTGATTTCAAGAACAGCACAGCGCATTGTCTGTACCAACTCTAGTGGCGTGAGGGCGGGCAAATGCAAGGGGCACAGCATACGGCGGAAATTAAATGTAGCCTGAAGAAGCCTAGATCTGCCGAATTTAGGCTCATCCCTTGAAAACCCGGGGTCTGGGGTAGGGGTGAGAACTTAGAATACCTAGGTATTTGGTCAGCGTACCGCCACCACCTTCACAGAAAATGCGCAAACGGCCCAACTACCAACCAAGGACCTGACTACTGGTAATACACAAAGAAATTGAGAGAGAGAGAGCCAGAGAGAGAGAAGTCGAGTACTGTCGCGAGGCAAGATGATGTTATTCACGAGCTGCTATCTGGTAGCAGCAGCCCTCTTGACCAGTGCTGTCCAAGCCGGTGAGCATTCCCCCTCTCGAGTACCCCCGCGAGCGAATGGACTAACCAAAGCCTACTCCTACCTCCAGACGGCCAGGTCTGCAATTCCAAATCCAGCAGCATCAACAACTTCCGCATCCAATCCCAAAGCGATGCCGACGCGCTCTCGAACTGCGGCACCCTACAAGGCGACGTGACGATTACTGGCGGCGGGCAGATCAACATGCCGAGCCTCTCGTCCGTTTCCGGGGCCCTGAATATATCGGGCATTGGCGGGGGCTCGATATTCAGGGTTGGGCTGCCGTCGCTGAAGACAGCGGGGAATGTGACGGTGCAGTTTGTGGATTCGCTGACTCTGACGGCGCTGAAGAATATCACGGTGGGGGATTTCGTGGTTAGGAATAACACGTTTACGAGTCTCGTTCTTCCGCAGCTGGAACACGTTGATGGCTCGGTGGCTATAATCGGTAATGAGAAGCTGAATAGTCTGCAGATGTCGGATCTGGAATCGATTGGAGGGTCGGCTTCGCGGTCGGGAAATATGACGATTCAAGATAATCCTTCTCTCACCACATTAACGAGCATCAACGATCTCAATATCGTCAGAGGAAATATCAGTCTAAGCGGGCCCTTTCAGACGTAAGATTCCATATCCATATCCACTCCAGGAGAAAACAAGATCATCTGCTAAATCAACAAACCATCCCAACAGTGTTCGATTTCCCGACCTAAAGAGCTTCGCGAAAGGATTCTCGCTGAATAGCACGAAAGCCGGCTTCGATTGCTCTGCTTTCGACCGGATCAACGCCACGTCGCCCAGTCACAACCAATACGTATGTCGAGCCTCCCTGCCCGGATCGACGAAAGACACAGCGCGCCATGCAGACGGCACACACAGCACGCTCTCCCACGGCGCTATCATCGCCATCGTCGTCCTCGTAATCGCACTCATCATCGCGGCCGTCGCTGCCTTCTGTGCTTTCAGATGGTGCATGGCTAGGCGGAGGAGAGCCAGAGCGGCCGGCAGTGTGAGAGCGGTGCCTGTTGTACCTGGAGACTTTATCCCCGGACAGACGAGTTACTTTCCGGGTGGCGGCCAGAAGTACGGGCCTGTGTCTAATTCGGGGGGGCTTGGCGGTGGACGGGGTGTGGAAGAGCATGAGATGCATAGGCCTATGTACAATCATTTTCCAGGACCGCCGCCTGGTCATGAACAGTACCGGTAATCGGCATTTTGTTTGATGTTTTCACGACAGGTCGTTTTGCGTTATATGTGTATCGAATACATTTCTTTCCACGCCTTGTTTTTGTGGGAGATCTATTTTGAAGCTTTGGGACTGGTTTGATACTCAACTTCATATCCCATTGAACCTCGATCCCGTTCATCAACTTCCGCCGTCTACACGTCTCGAAGCAATACATTCCCCAAAAATGTCGCACCCAAGCCATGTCGCAGCTGTATCACAGACAGCGGCGGTGTAGTACCAATACCAATACCAATACCAACAGCAAAATCATTCACAAAAAACACCCCCACGTCAAAGTCAAAGACACCAGACCATCTATACCCTAGGAGGGAAGGGCCTTGCAGCATAACACCCAAGATCGCCTGGAGGATACTGGAGTATGGGAGTAGTGATTATTTCGGTTGCGTATGTGTGTTGTACGACGTGTGCGGACCGAGGAGAGTCTAATTCAAGGCACTTTGCTGGCAGTATCACCTCGGATTACAGTTCACGGTATGAATTTCCTCCATCGCTAGTCAAAGAGGTCAGGCCCGGATAGATGGGTGGGATACTCGGATGTGGATTATTATGAACATGGATATAGGTGTTCCCGGGCGTGCGATGGTTAGGCATAGGATATGGTGCTCATTCATTATACCATGAGGTTGGGTCAAGGTAGCAAGGTAGGTAAGACTTATTTACTGTGAAGGGCAGGTTTTATAGTTGCTCGGAGATAGGTTGGATTAAGCTTAGAGTGCCCAAAATATTCAGCCCCTTTCCGCTAGTTAGCCCTGCCTCGCTTAGTAAACCTCCTCCAGTGATGCAACTAAACTAAACTGTGTCTTTATGTTCATATATCCTGGGTCGAAGCCGAGCGGCTATATTATGAAGTGGCGTTGAGTTTGTATTCATATAAAAAGCGGCGAGAACCTCAAGCGACTATTAGACTTATCGTTATATTTTACTCCAGCTCTGAATCCTATTACAGCCATGGCACCACTAAGATATGTGAGTAGAACAAAACGCTCTTATCTTATTCCTTAGTAGGTATAGTTATATCCTGCATCCCTATATCCTCTAGCTTCTCCTCATTATCTGGATTCTGGGATTCAATCATAGCGACCGTCCTCTTATCCTGCAACCACACGATGCCGATCCAAAGAATCAGGAGAACGGCAATACACACCATAGCAATAGTACCCCTATGAAACCCCTATTGAAAAGTAAGTACACACGCTGCTAAAATCTAGAGCAAATGAGTAAGTGGTGAAGGGTGCTTGCTAACCGTTTTGGCATCTGTGGCTGGGTAGAGAACAATTCCCCAGAACGAGAATAGGACTGAGGAGGCGCCTATAACAAGCGTTAGTTGGTGCGAAATGAACTGGTAAAGGGGTGGAGATAGGCATGAGTACCATTCATGGAGTATAATATCACGGCCCGCGAGGCGTCATCATTTTCGCGCACCAGGATTTGCGTAGCCCATGCGAAACACACGGGCTGGATCGCGTATGCCGTGGCAGCGAGATCTGGGACGTACATACAGTCAGCTTTAGGTCTTCTCTTCTCATCAAGCCAGGTATTGAGTAAAGGAATTGGGAAAGGGGGGGGGGCTTACAGTAAGCGCCCATTTTCGCTCCGTTGTCAATGTGTTCCCAGCACAGCAGAATGATGCACGCGGCGATCTGGAGAACACAGGTAACGATTCCCCATGGTGCGTGTTTACCGGTGGCATCAATGGCGATGGATGTGAGGAGTGTGAGCACGATTCCAATGGCGTAGAGACCGAGGGGGTAATCGTTGTTCTGGGGAACGGTGAATTGTTTCGTGGATTTCATCCATAGAAGCATGCAGCTTTGGGTGTTGAAGGCCTCGAGAGCGCCACCGATGACCCAGAAGAGGGTAAATATCCAACTTGGGAAAGTTAGATTCTGGTGAGTGACTTCGTATGGGGATTTTCTTTTTGGTGATGGTTACTTACAAATTCATGTTCAAGAGAACTCTCTTGATGATCGAGAATCCGATCTTGTGACCTTCGGGGTTCTTGGGCGGTAGTCTGTTCAGTGCAAGGGCTTTCTCCTCTGCTGAGAAGTATGGCGCCTTGGTGGTCTCAGGAAGATCCGGGAAGGAGAAAAAGCCAAAGATTGCAATTGGCAGCGTGATGATACCATCAATGATGAAAACCTTCCCACTAAATTAGCACTTCTAAAACCGCACAATTTGAAACGAAATTTCACGCACCCACTTCCACCCTGGTAAACCTGCATGCCCATCCATGGTCTTGTAGATAGCCGTCATCATCAGCCCAGCAAACATAGTCCCAGCCATACCCGAGGCCGCGAAAAGACCGATACGCTTCCCTACCTCTTGCGGCTTGTACCAAGATCCGATTATGTACTGTGTGCCGCTGTATGTCGAGGCTTCGATCATGCCCTGAAAGAAACGCAGCGCTGCTAGTTGAGTAAAGTTGTGCGTGGCAGCAGTACACATGGTGAGACCGGCCCATATTAGCGTCATGAGGGGAAACCAGATGCGCGGTGCAACGACTTGGATGGCTAGAGCATGGGGAACTTGTCCAATGATATCTGGAAGGAGTTTTGGTCAGTGTTATGGTGGGGTTGAAAGGGGGTGTTGGCTAGCTTACAGCCAACGGACAAGCAGGTAACGAGGTCATTATACTGATTTCCTACGAGTCCCACGTCCTCTTTGAGACCAGATACATATGCATTGGCCAGTGCTGCACGGTCTATCGATTTTGAGTTAGCAATATGTTTACCTTGGGAATGAGGAGTATTTGACTACTGACCTAGGTAGTTGAAAAAGAATGAAAGACAGCAGTATGTCTAGTATCGATTTAGCTCCAAACCCCTCTATCTAGGAGAATTATATTCGCTCACTAGGATAAAAAAGTCGATTTTGCGCACAAGCTGAGTTTAGAAGTAAGTCATGAGTTTATTGTATATGGGAAACTTGACTTACCTTTCGTTCTGCGGCAGTTTCTGCAGGCTCACCCCACACCAAGACTCGCAAATCATAGAGTTTACCCATATCTAATGACTATATATGGGCTCCAGTCTACGGAGAACTGATATCTGTCGTGAAGTAGTTGCAGATGTAGGTTCGAAGGGAGACGATTCAGAGGCCGTCGTTTACATGAAATACTTTTTTCGGACTTGATGCGTACGTCTATCTAAAGTGGAGTAAAGAGATACGGAGTGGATGCAATTCTAGATTTGCATAAAATGGGGTCTAAAGATAAGGAAACAAACAGGCGGCTGAGAGTGTCGAGAGTGTCAAACCATATCATACGTTTCTAGCGCCGTATTTCATCCTTGCTAGTGCGCCTCACGCCATTATCAGATTTCAGCCCTCGCTCTTACCACGGGAACGTGGTCTAGGGCGGGGGCGGGTAACAATCCCATCTATTCAAGCATCAGCAGAACTAGTAACAAGTCCATAGGGTTGTGAAAGTTTTGCTTTAGTTCTATAAAGGGTGGTTTCTTCTGGGTTTTTCAGTCTCGTGATCAATAAATTACATTGACAACGCTTACTAGGGAGCTAAGTTCCAATCCTATTTATTTTCTAGCTCTTTGCTTTAAGTTCATTACCATTTGAGTATTTGTCCTTTGTGTGTGTGTTGTAGTTCGAAATGGCTTACACTCCACCATCATCACCGCCATCGCCGCTTGACCTTGGTTGTCTCCAGACCGAGCTTCAAAATGCCAACACTTCAGATATTGACAGGGTATCCACGCTGGAAATGTGTGGTATTTTGATTTTCCACTTCCAAGTACTTAGACCGAGCTAACGTTTCTGAAGAGATAATCAACAGAGAAGATGCCAAAATTTCCAGCGCTGTACAGATGTGCCTCCCTGAAGTCGCGACGATAATCGATTTGATGGCTCCCAAAGTCCTGAAAGGAGGAAGAGTTATCTACATAGGTGCTGGTACAAGCGGCAGGTGAGACTTTTTCCAGCGCCTCCACACCAAACCCGCACTAATGCTCCACAGGCTGGGTGTTTTAGATGCTTCAGAAATGTATGTCCCCAACGACTTCCCATTCGTTTCTGCTGTAACTCAATGCTTAGTCCTCCGACCTTCTCAGCGCCGTATTCGCAATTCATCGGTCTCATGGCAGGAGGCGATGTAGCTATAAGAAAAGCAGTGGAGGGAGCTGAAGACTCGGAAACCCTACCCGTCGAAGACCTCTCCTCGATAATACCGCCGCTGGACCCTTGCCTTGACACAGTGATCGGAATTGCATCTTCGGGAAGGACCCCGTACGTGCTGGCGGGGCTGAAATATGCCAAAGAGTTGGGCTGTCTATCAGTAGGCATCGCATGTGTTAGTCCCAGCGCCATGCGAGGCTGCTGCGAATCTTTGATTGAATGCGTGACAGGGAGCGAAGTTGTAACTGGGAGCACGCGGTTGAAGGCAGGCACTGCGACAAAAATGGTGCGTAGATTTCTATATCATCACCTTGGTCAAACGCATGCTAACGTGTGCTTTCCCAGCTCCTGAACATGATATCCACTGGTGTGCAGATTCGAAATGGCAAGACGTATGGCAATCTGGTATGTTATTTTCTGTTCATTCTTTGAGTTGTGCACAGAATTGACAAACCCCCCCGCTAGATGATTGACGTGAAAGCCTCAAACGAGAAATTAATCGACCGATCCCGACGAATCTTTCGCACTGCTCTACCCAAATCTCCATTCTATGATGTGTCTCGGGATGGAGTTGTTGATACCCTTATGGCTGCATGTGACGGTAGCCTCAAACTTGCTCTTGTCGTTGCCAAACTGGGATGTACTCCGAGTGAAGGGAAATACAGACTTGAGGCTGCAGGAGGCGCACTTAGAGAGGCTTGGGAAAGAGGAGGGTTTTCAGCGAAAGTGTAGCAGTATGGCAGTGCGGTATCGCGCGTAGCAAATCAAGGCTGTCACAAACTTGGCCACGATTCAAAGATCTTTTTTTTTATCTCACGTTGCTAGCGTACCCCTTTAAGCAGACGTTACTAGCGCCAAACACCATGCGCCACTTGGCACCCCCACCTTCGGATTGTACTCCGTACCCAGGCCAGGTAATAATCGCAACATGGACCTTGGACGTAGTGTCTTTCTTTTGCTCTCTTGTTCAATTGTGATGTTATGTTAGCATCTGCAACCTAGGTGCGTTCAACGCCAAGACACCAACAATGCTATGATTATTAGAAGTTTTTTCAGCAGTGAAGCTTACGTTGGTTTTCGCGTGGGGCTTTCAGATTTCTGCCTATTTAGGCTTAAAGCGCCCCATTAGTTGTCCACTGTTTCTTCATTTCTAGGGAGAGCTGAGCTCATAGCATAAATATCCACCTCTGGTTAGATTCATGTCCTGAATCTTTTCACAGGTGGCATTCTGACACTTGGAGAAGCTTGGGATTCTATAGGTTATTTGCATTCTCTTCTATGTTGCTTTTACACCTTGCATTGCCCATTACTTTTCGAGTTACTCAATTCTAATCTGAAAACCCCACTTGGATATCAACCTAGAGTTATTACTAGAGGACTTTGTTGAATTCTTTCTTCGAAAGAGCCTTTATATAGAACAACACTGGCACACTCGAAATGGTGACTTTAACAGTAGTGGGCCTGAATTCAGGCACAAGTATCGATGGTAAGTCTTCGGCTTTCCTTAAATGCCCCTCAAACCTGCCTCAACTTGTAATTTCGAGCTGATTGTCAACCAGGCATTGATATCGCCTTGTGTCGAATATCTTCTATTCCCCACTCCTACGACCTAGAGGTTGAACTTCTCAATTATACAGAAATTCCAGCAACAGCTTCTCTACGCTCCCGCATACTCGGCCTCGTCCGTCCTGGTGCAGCCACAACTCTTGAAGATGTATGCGATCTCAATTTTGCTCTTGGTGAAGAATTTGCATCCGCAGTCCACAAGTCAGGCGTTGACCTAAGCAATGTCGATCTCATTGCAAGCCATGGCCAGACTTTATGGCACATTCCATTTGGGGAGCGGCTTTCCACCCTACAGATGGGTGAGCCTGCGGTGATATCAAAGAGCACAAATAAGTACAACCACCTTTTTCTCATAAACACAAGACAAAAACATCGAAAGAAAGCTGGTACTGATTGCTGTTGCTAGAACGGTCATATCTAGCTTTCGGACGGCAGAACTTGCTGTTGGGAGGCAGGGTGCACCGCTCTCGGGGTTCTTTGAGGCTGCGATCCTCGCGCATCCCTCCCAGACCCGTATCAGCCAGAACATTGGTGGAATCGGGAATGCGACTGTTGTCCCATCCAGCAGAGTACCGGATTCCAGTTACTTTGCTTTTGATACTGGACCAGGAAATGTACTGATAGATGCCACCATGCGCTATATATCCAAAGGAGAGGCACACTATGACAAAGATGGGGAGGTGGGGGCCAGAGGGGAAAGTGAAATAGACAATGAAGCTGTAGAGTGTTTCTTAAAGCGGGACTACTTTGAGAGGAAGCCACCCAAGACAACGGGACGGGAGATGTTCAGTGATACCTTGGCTAAGGAGATCATAGATGACTTGCGAGGTAAAGGTATCAGCAACGATGGGATGGTCGCGACCATTACCCGTATGACATCAGAGTCCATTGTGCGCGCCTACGAGAACTTCGTGATACCCGTCGTAGGGCACATTGATGAGGTGTATATCTGTGGCGGGGGAGCCTTCAATCCGAATATCATGCGCCACTTATCTGCGCGACTCCCAGGGACCAAAGTTGGGATTTTAGATAGCACCACAATTGGCATAAGCGCCGCAGCTAAGGAGGCTGTTCTATTTGCGGTGCTGGGATTTCTGGGCATGTGTGGGCGCAAGGTAGCTGTTGCTGATATGAGCGAGGAGACTAGGCGTGAAGTCGTTCTGGGCTGTGTAACTCCAGGAGATAATTACAGGAGCTTGTTGCAGAAGGTAGCTGGTGATGAGGAGTTTATGGGGGCGGGTACTCTGGGGAGAATCTTTATGAGATGATTCGATCTACCTGGCAGATGAAATGAAGTAATGAGTAGCAGCGGTTGGCGTCTGAAATGCAGTTTTTTATATGTTTCAAGTGACTTGCAAAAGAAACGCATCTGTCCTGAAAGACTTGCACCGCATTGACATCCAATCTAAGTCACGGGAAAAGTGGAAATTATAGTCTCAAGATTCCACTTTTCCTGAGGATAAGGACCAACCTTTTCCACATCCATACATTTATATACCGCGGTTGTCAGACCCTTACAAACGTCCCCGTAATGGCTGCAGACACCTTAGACCCTGCCTGGAACGACATAGATCGGCAAGTTACAGCTATAAAAAAGGTTGTACTTGTGAGTACTGGTCTAACATCTGCGCAGGGCTGTGGGCCAGCAATTTATGCTTGGATGGGATGGTACACAAGTTACCCCCTCAATTCGCAAGTTGATTGAAGAGCAACATATTGGATCAATCCTGCTCACTGCAAAAAATCTCACTTGTGATTAAACACCTACAAGTCAGCGACCTGATACATGCTGACTCGCTGTAGCGGCTGATCAGACAATACGGCTTGTCCACGAACTGCAAACAATCGCATACGAGGCTGGCCATCCTGTACCTCTCTCCATTGCCCTAGATCAAGAGAATGGAGGGGTCAACAGCTTATGCGATACGGACTGTATTACTCAGTTCCCGAGCGCCATGGGAGTTGCTGCTACTGGGTCGTCGGAGGTAGCGTTCCAGGTTGCGAAAGCTACAGCACTTGAGATTTCAGCAGCTGGAATAAATCTCATATTGGGGCCGGTCCTTGACGTGCTTGCAAATGCACGTAACCAACCACTTGGGGTACGATCCACTGGCGACGATCCGCAAGTCGTCTCTCAGTTCGGGGTATCTTACGTGAAGGGTTATAAAGAGGCTGGCATCGCCACGTGTGGGAAACACTTCCCTTCCTATGGAAACTTGGAATTCATCGGTTCTGGGGCAGGATCCGGTATCCCAATCATTACCGAAACACTGGAGCAGTTGAGCCTCAGCGCATTGGTTCCATTTCGCAGCGCTATTGCTTCTGGTCTAGATGCTATGATGGTCGGTGGCTGTGCTTTAGTCGGCTCTGGAACAAACGTGATGCATGCCTGCCTTTCAGGGCAGGTCGTTGATGAGCTACTGAGAAAAGATCTCAACTTCCAAGGCGTTGTCATATCAGCCTGTCTAAGAATGGAAGCCCTGATTCAGAATATAGGAGTTGGTGGTGGAACTGTAATGGCGATCAGGGCAGGTTGTGACATCGTTGTGCTTTGCCGAACGTCTGCAGTACAACACGAAGCTATTGCAGGACTAAAACTTGCTATCAAGGAAGGAATTATCCCCAAAGAGAGGATTCGAACATCTTTGAAAAGAATTCTCCAAATGAAATCAAAATGTACTTCGTGGGAGCAAGCTCTGAGCCCACTGGGCCTGGATTACCTCGCGGATGTTAAGCGTTCACATACCGAACTTGCCAGGGCGACTTATCAAAACTCCATTAGCCTACTCCGAGACGAAAAGCACCTTCTTCCTTTGTCCAACATCATTCAGGATTCAGAATCACTTCTTCTTCTGACACCCCTTCTCACCACCACATCTCCAAAGGGAAATACGCCAGGAAGTACGGCGGTTTGCTCTCCCATTCAAGATGTTCCCCATCATAGCCCGTCACTTATAAGCGGGGAAGAACTATTCAGTACACTAGGGACCACTTTAGCACGACGTCGAAATGGGAAAGTACTCCACACATCTTATACCGCAAATGGAGTCGAGCTACTGCACGAAAATCTCCTCAACCGGGCCAGCGCGGTCATAGTTATCACAGCTGATGCCAACCGTAACCACTATCAAATTGGATTCACCAGACACATTGCAATGGTCTGTAATTCTCGACCCATATCAAATTTGAAAAGAAAGACACCGCTCATTGTTGTCTCCGTCAGCTCCCCATATGACTTTGCCATCGATCAATCAGTAGGCACGTACATCTGCACATACGACTTTACCGACATTGCAATGAATGCATTGGTGTCTGTTCTCTGCGGCGACGAAATTCCTCGAGGAGTTCTTCCTGGGGCACCGAATAAACTTCAAAAGGCTACGAAAGTACGTCAGTATTGGCCAGTTGAGGACTTCGACCGGGCGAGAGATGAATTTGCGTTAGGCCTGTTGATTAAAGCAATAGTGGAGGGAATGCCACAGCATCGCCGGTCACAACTTCAGGAAACTACTCCGACATCTTTTTTGCTACAAAACTCTAGAATTGAAGAGTCCCATCTTGTTGTGCGTAATAGTACTACTCAAGAGATTTATGGGTTCTGTTCAACATACTTCTTCAAGGAATCGGCCACCGCAGTAATCGGTGCATTGTTTGTCCACGGCATGAGGCGGAACCTCTCCATTGGACATAGTTTGCACGAACGTGCCAAACGAGTTTTGCTGGGCAAACCAGGTGTCAAAAGTGTTCAAATTGGCTCAATATTACCAAGCATGTTTATGGGAATTCCAGCAGATGACGCTGGTAAACATAGACGTTTGAGCCGCTGGTTTCTGGATAGGGGCTGGAAAAGATCTTCAGCAGGTCTCGCACATAGCATGATCATTCGTGATCTTTCTAGATGGAGCCCTTCTGCCAAATTGACAGACAACGCCCAGACCTCCTCCGTGGCCTACGATGCTCTCCCCTCGACTTCCTACTCAGATCTGATCCTAGAGCACGTAAGGGCCAACTCAAGTCAAAACGAGATTGAGCTCTACAAGCTTGCCTTGGCAGACCCCAGAGCTTACCAAGTCGTACTTGCGAAAAGTTTCCCTAGTAACAAAATCCTGGGTTGTGGGATTATATGTTATGGGCGATCCTCTTTAGCAGAATTTTTGCCTGTATTAAGGACCACAAGAGACGGCGGAGGCATTTTGGCACCTGTCATTTCATTATCGAATGAGAACTACGTGCCGATTTTGCAAGGGCTTTTGATATGCGGAATTCGACGCATCAAGGCGCAAGGACTCAACTGTTGTGTCTTGAATAAGGTAAACTGGATATTCTTGCAACTGATTAAGATCGAAGACTGACTGGTGATTTGCAGATCGAAGGAGACATCGAGTTTACTGCGGTATCTACGCTGGGATTCTCGACTATTCACAGCTTTGAACGCTGGACATGGCCGATGGCTTCGATGCCATAGGATGTAGGATGTTTACGAGTGGGATGCTTGATATTACATGATCGGGCGTTTGAGGAGAGTATAGGTGCAAGTCTAGTGCGATATTGTCTTGTCAGAGGCGTTAGACAGATATCCTGTTTACAATTTGAGGCGCCATTAACTTTGTTGTAATGTTAAAATGCGAGCTAATTCCTATTCTATTGTTTATATCCATATTTGAATTATTCATCCCCTTTTTTAAATAAAAATATAAGTCATGTGTTTCATCACGTGATATTGAATCAAAAATATGAAATGATTATTTCTAATTACTTATACTAGCCATCCTTATATCTATTTAATAATAACAATAAACTGCCATGTAATTACGCTTTTTGAATAACTTTAGTTTTGCGGCTAGCAGTAGTGCAGAGTGCCCCGCCACCCCACTACCCCACTCTCTACAGGCTCGTGATAAGTCGTGGCTCACCCAAGACAACCGCGCAGACGCTCGAGTTAGATCAAAAGAGCATCAATGGAGGAACCTGGCGAACATACGGTAGGCCCAGAGACCTACATGCCATTGTATGTATGATCAATCTACTTTATCAGCAGGGACACAGCATTGATTGTGTCAACAGATCTGCCACGGGGATGTCACCGTCCTTCGAGCCATTTTCGTACGATTTTGATTCTTATGCTAGCACGCTTGGAGATCTCGGACTCCCATACTCCTTCGATGAACCCAGTGGAGGATCACCATTTCAGGAATCTGATAATCGTCCACCTGCTCAAACTAATAAGGGTCAAGAGCCGCTCTCCCTCAATGCAACATCCTGTACTTGCACCGTTCATGACAGCGATGGGAGAGATGTCCGGGTCTCGGCAAAGGCGAAACTGAATGGAAGCTTTTTCTTCGGGGACGTTGGAGATATGTTAGGCCCCCCACCTCAGTTGACTTGTTATCGGAGGAATTTCTTCGGCATCTCGGGCTCCATAAACTTTCCGCGCGCTCCTAGGCAGATTGTGGATGCGAATGGTCAAGAAACGGCTATTTCTGGGGCAGAAGTCCGCGTGTCAGCCTTTGAGTCAACCAAAAAGAAAGCCACAGAACTGGTTCACGTGCCATTCAGAGCAATCGGTTCAGATATCCAGGTCACCGAGGAAAACCACCTCGTCATACCTATTATTTCCGAGACATCCCCTAGGCAAGACATACCAAATACTACATTTCCGTTTGAATGGAAGAGATTACAGTTTCGAAAAGCTACAGCAAATAGTAAGTGCCACCACAATTCCCCTATGCTGCACATGTTGACGTTCATCAACTCAGACGGTAGTCGGAGAGGAGTACAACAGTATTTCCATGTAAAAGTCGGTTTTATAGTCACACTTGAAACAGGTGTAACTACTACTGTTGCAGAAGTTGAATCTGGTCCGGTGGTCGTGAGGGGCCGTAATCCAGGAAACTTCATCCACGAACAAACATCTACCTCAACTGCCAGCCACAGTCTGCAGCAAAACGATATATACAATCAGAAAAATAGAACCAACAATTACTTGCCGACTCCAGCTAGAAGGAAAAGCACCTTCAAGCAGGACGAACATGCAAATTCAGAGCTGAATTCCATGAATTTGATAAGCTCGACGCATGACTTTTCCACCATAGAGTCAACGGCACTTGATATTGACGAGACGCACAACTGGTTGGGCTTCGACCTAGAAGAACAGAATGTTCGGAATTTCGGCACGAATGCAGTGTCCAAAAGATCACCCCCTACAGCTTTTGCGCCGACACACTCCTACCCATCATCATACCCACCACCCTCCTTACACATCCCTCATCAATCCGAAACAATGCGTGCCAATCCTTTCCCTACACACGCTGCCAGGCATGATACCGATCGCCTCTCAACATCAGCGGGCACAACAACAACACCTCTCATGCCGTATCAGGGTTCTTTACCCCAATCCATACCTCCTGTAACAATAGAAGAGAAACCCGACACAACTGAGAGCTCGGAGCCTCTTTATGAGTATTTTCCCCTGGGTCTGGATGGATGGATGCAACCAGTGGATGCAGTGTATCGTCCTCATGTCGCACACAACAGTGTGTTGGTTCCCGAGCTAAAGGGGCTGATGATCAAGTAGAAACAGGCATACTAGCTTGTTGCTAGGAATTCCTTAAGCGGTGACAACTCACTTGTCCTAGCCGGAACTGGCTGCTCACTTCGATACTCAGGCAAGGAATGAAATTCATCGTCTGGTGAAAGGTACGGTGTCGAGTAGATCAAAGAAACAATCAGTACACATGAAGCTGTATCCTGTTCCGTTTGGGGAGTTGTTTTTGAAGGATGCGATGAAAGATATGGACGAGTGGGTAGATGTAAGTAGAAGGGTGAGAATTCCGTGGGTCATCTTTCGGGGATAGGACAGGAGGCACAGAGGCAAGCTATTAGGTTTGCTGTTCAAAGTTAAGTGGGTAGAGTTGAAAATTTGAGATAGCAGTGAGTAACGAAGAGCATTCCGTCTGATAATGTATAATATCCTTACAATCCTTCATTTCCCACACTTCAAACCAATTTAAAATGTGGCCATGCCTGCATTGCCTCAAATTCTTGCACGAGGGCCTAACAAGAAGTTGTTCTTGCTAGCTAGCTACAACTTCACTCAATGGCAGCATAGCCTCACGCATCCCACCCAGCTCACGCCTCAAGGTATTCTGCCGTTAATCGTGCCGCAGAGCAAGAAGAGCCAGAAACGAGACCTCTACATTCCCAGGCTGACTTACTTAGTGCGCAGGGTTAAGAATTGGTCATATCAGGATTCCTAAATAAAATTAGTTCTACTCTAACAGGCAAATCTAGCTCGCTTCAATCCGGACACACTAACCTAAGAACAGCCAAACAATGATGGGACAAGAACAGAACAGAGTAAAATTGACTGCCATTACGTTCCAGTAGCACGAACATACTATTACCTGCCTATTCATTTCATCCTCGCGTTCGCGATCCCACGATCTCCCCTCCTGGCTTCCCGCGCTATAAAAGACGTCCGTCTAT